>RJWJ010014152.1:16785-38581 GCA_004363605.1 Indri indri | reverse complement strand
GAAGGTCTATTTAGAAACCAACCGAAAGTCCTGCAGGCACCTCAAATATCACAGGGCAAAGGCCCCTCTGGAAGCTGTTCTGTGTCCCCGTAGCACTATAAACACTGTCGCTTAGACTAAAATGCTGGTCTCTCAGATTCCTCTCTTTTTCCTCACCCCCAAACCAGTCATGCACTGAGCCCTGCAGAGTTCGCCTCCAAGAAACATCCCAAACCCCTTCCCACTGTCACTCTTCCCACTAACATGGCTCTGGTTCAAGTTGTCGCCACTCACCACCTGGACTTCTGCAAGGTCTTCTAATGGCTCCTTTGCTTCCAGGCTGTCCCCATCAAATCCCTTCTTACTTAGCCCCCCATCCCATCCCATCCCCAGTCAAAAATGCGGCCAGGGCACTCTAGTCAATAAACTACTCAATAACCTCCTACCGGCAGAGGACCCTACTGGCTAAGGCTCCATCCAAGCTTTGGCACAGCCATCACTGCCCTCTACCACCTGCACCCCACACCCCTCTCTCCACTGCTTCCTCACAAGGGATGCTCCAGGCTCCACAAACTGTTCAAGGTACTAGGCACATCATGTCTTGCTAGGCATCCACCATTGATAGTAGAGAAATCTGTGCCTAGAGCTTAGCACTTCATCTGGCCACATCCTCTTCATCCTTCAAGATTCCCTGAGCCCCCAAACTTTTGCTAAGTCATCCTATCGCCCCTGCTCTTACCATAGTTACAGCACTCACTATGCCATATTGAACCAGCCTGTGTATGTGTCTACTTCCTCTGCTAGAATATTGACTGTATTAACTACTTGGGCAATGGAGTCTATCTTTGTCATCCCTGCATTTTCAGCAGATGATAAAAATGTTCCCTAGAAGAGTTGCAACGATTACACAGTAAAAATAACTGGACTGGGAAAATATTCCAGTGTTCTTTTCCTCGGCCAATGTTTGTAAGGCACCTACTTGAGAACAGGGCAGTTGTTCCGCCCCAGAAGGCAGAGCTCCCCACATCCCTTCAAGGCAGTCCTGTCCCCCAAGAGGCACTTTCCTTTGAAGATTCAATGAGGCCTTATCTATATTACTAATTTTGAAACCTGGAAGCACGTTAGAATTACCTGGAAAGCTTTTAAAAATATTCTTATGCCAAGTCTCAATCTAGGAGCACTGAAATCCCAATCTCTAAGGGTGGTTCTCAGGCTATTTTGAACAGGCTTACCAGGTGATCATAAGGTGAAGTCAGGGCTGAGAAACACAAATCTACATGTAAAGTAAGATCATGGAGAGCTGGGACAGTTCTCCAGACAGTGCCACCCTTGTCAGCAAGCAAGGGCCATACCCCGGGGTACATACTTTGGAGACTCTCAGAAACTTCTGAGCTCCATTCGGATGCCTGGAATTGGTGCAGACCAGCAATGCCAGCCTAGGCAGGGAGATACAAGCCCAAACTAGGATCCATGTGGACCCCAATAACCCTTCTTGGATTTTCTACCCACATAGGACGTTGACCATATGCCCTAAGGAACTATATAAATCACACCTATGGGGTCATCCCAGGGTCTAGGGGCTGGGCCCCCATTCCAGGAGGGAGGAGTGGCAAGCTTATCACTCCCAGTGGTTGGCACAGTATTTCTTTCACAGGATAGAATAAGATTGGGCCACTAGAATGGTGTTGACACACTGATTTTGAATATCGCATTCACATCAAACAAAGGATGAGTTCAGGACTCTGGGCTACCCAATGGTCCACTGCCAACTCTTGGGCTTGAGTTTGGTGGGCCTGGTGTGCATTGGCTATCCTGACCCCAAGTTGCCACCTTGGGTCCACAGTGTCCAAGAGTGGATGGTGGCAGGCATCCTACATCCTGAGCACCCCCTACTGCTGGCACCCATGGCAGTCACCCTACTTCTTCCAAAAGTTTCATGCCATTTGCCAGGCAATTTACAGGGAGTGGCTGCACCCATCCTTTCTAAGGGCTTTAGAGACTGTCGTTCCACAAAGACTGGGGGCCTCTCCAACTGACGTCCTCTCTCAACTCTGATTGAGGGAGAGTTGTTACACTCTCCTGGGTCAGTATGAGTTCATGCCAGGCAAGGAACAGACATTCCTTGCATGAATGTGGCCACTCCTTTCAGTGTCCCAGTGGGCCCCTCACCTACCCTCCCCACTGGTGGAAGCATGTGGGAGGCCAGAATACGGTCCACATTGAAAGAGATCACATTCAAGGAATTCAGTGTACAGCTTAAAGAGTTTAAGCAGAGAGAGTTGGAAGATGTGTTGTTCTATGTTTACACTATAAAATTCTGAATAGTGAATTGAACTTAATTAGAAAATGAAGTATCATTCATACTGTCCTGGATACTCCAGGTAACACTTACATTTTGGTCATCATTTAGAAAGTACAGTAACAATCTTTCTTAGTCTGTTTTGTGTTGCTACAATAGAATGCCACAGACTGGGTAATTTATAAAGAAAAGAAATTTATTTCTCACAGTTCTGGAGTCTGGAAAGTCCAATATGAAGGTGCCAGCATCTGGTGAGAGCTTTCTTGCCACATCATCATATGTCAGAAGGACAAGAGAGAGTGAGAGAGCAAGAGGGGGCTGAATTTGCTGTGATAATAAGCCCACTCTCACAATAACTAACCCATTCACGGATTAATGACCTAATCACCTCCTATGAGGCCCAAACTCCCAACGCAGTTGCATTGGGGATTAAGTTTCTAACACATGAACTTTGGGGGCCACCTTCGAACCATAGCACGACGTAAGCCAGTACCCACGGGCAGCATGATGCAGCGTCATGAATAATGGGACAGCCAGGAGGAAACAAGCAGTGTTGGGGAATGGCAAAGGCCAGAAGGTCCACACTGATTCAATGCAAATAGCTTCTGAAGAACCACAGCATGGTGAGCAATGGCAATGTTGCCACCTTTTTCTCTCAGTGAGAGCTATGAAATTAGCCAGGAACGGTTCATTGCACGGGAAAGAATATGACGAAATGGCCTCAGGCATGAACATAAAGAAACTGTGTCTGGATACTGCAAAGAATCTACATGCACTGTTTTGACAATAAATACACAAATATCTTTTTCCTACCCATCATTCTAAATCTTTATCAATATGTCACTATAATTCACATGAGCCCATTGCTTTTGTATTATATGTTTTTTGGTCCTGCCCCCAGATTATTCAAAAGGGGAAAAAATGCATCTTAGGAAACTTGGCTTTGGGTACATCCCATTGTATTTTGCTTAAACTTCATTTACAACCCCAAAATTTGTCTCTTCCAACTGCCTGAGCTCCTAGGGTTCAGTGGGTGATAAATTGAGGATACATTATTCATTCATCCTTGTATTGCTAGGAGGAGAGCGCCTGACACATAGCAGGTGCTCAAATAAATGTTTGCTGATTGAAAAATGGCCTCACTTGTATTCTTGATTTTTGTCTTCAGAGGAATAATAAAGGATATCCCTCTTGATTACATTTATGAAACATTTCTGAATTTTTTTTTTTATTTCTCTCTGGAGTATAGACTTTCTGGCTTATAAAGCACCATGAGGTACATTATCTCATCGTCCAAGAAATATTTCCTGAGCTCTACTATGTGTCGGGCTCTGGGGAACATGAATGAAGAGAAAAGCCACTGCTCTCAAGGAACTGAACATTGAGCGGAAGAAAGAGTCAGACCACCCGATCCCCGCGGCAGGCAGATACCCAATCGCATAGCACACGTGTTCTTCAGACACACCAAGCTTTTTCCTACCTTCCAGCCTCAATGTTTGCTCTTCCCTCTTCCTGGAACATACCACTGCCCCAGATCTTCATGTGGCTGGCTCAGGTCTCCTGTCCAATGTCACCTCCTTAGAAACATCTTCCCTGACCACCCGTTCAAAAGTAGCTTCCTGTCTTCACCTCCTTACTCTCCATCGTATCACAGTTCTCACTTCTGAGCATTTGAACACTGCTTCGTATGTAAACATATACATTTTAACTTGTCTTCTGTCTGTCTTTACATTATAAGTTCTGGGAACCAAGAACCTTGAGTAGCTGGCTCACTGCTATACCTCCAGAACCTAAAACAGTGCCTCGCAGATAGTAGATTCTCAGCAAATATTTTTCTGAATGAATAAACAGCAAAGGGTTGCCTGATCAGAGCCACGGGTGTCAAGGCTACATGTGGGTAGAATTTTGGATATCCAGGGGGAATCTGAAGCTAGAACAAGCTGGGAAAGTAGTTCTACTCAGCCCTATGAAGGTATTTGGATATCATGCTACAAGGTTTGAACCTGATCACATAAGAGATAGGAAACCCAAAAAATATTTTGGGCAAAAGAATGATAAGAAGATCTGTGTTTTAGGAAGATTAATTGGATGGCAATATTGACAGTGCCTTGGAAGGGAGTGGCAAACTGCATTGCAATGAGTCAAATTAGAAACCAGAAATCCAGACAAGAGCAAATAAAGACAGAGACATTGGGGAGGGTGGAGAGAAGACACCATTTGGGAAACATCAAGGGAGTGAAAGAACCCATTGACTGCACAGCAAGAGATTAAGATGATGGATGCTGACTGCATACACCCTAGGTGCTTAGTAAGTATCAATTAAATAAATGAACTTGGCTTGGGTGACTTACTCAATGGTGATTCACTTGACCAAATTAGAATGTGTAAGAGCATGAGCATATGGGGGTGGAAGAGATGGTAAGGGCAGCTGCGGGCACATTGTATTCGATCTGCCCATATTACGCCCAAGTGCACAGGTAGAGACATGGGGCTTAGGAGGGATGTTAGGGCTGGAACTATGAATGGACGGCCACCTGCTAAAAACAACTTCTCAAAGGCAGTGAAGGAGGATCATTGATTATTGGTTACTGGGGAATACTACATGTAAGAAGTAGTTAGAAAAGAGAAGGACGAGGAGGACCGAGAAAGAATGGTCAGGAAAAGAGAAGCGAGAGCTCAACAGGAGTCAAGTGCTGAAGGGATTAGATCTATTTTATCTTCGGGGAGGTAAAGGAAGGTCCTTTGTCCTTCCTCCATCCCCCAGGATGAAGGTGAACACTCAGCGGGGCTCAGAGACCTGGGCCAGGCTACACAGGGAGTAGGGAACAGAGGCAGGACTCAAATCTGGGTTCTGCCAGTTCAGAGCTCTTTGACAAAGCATTGCACCTCAGGGCAGGGAGGAGGTGCGTTAAATGTGACTTGAGGGGGCCTCAGGTGGCTGCAACCAAAAAGACACATTTACCTCACTAACTTTCCACACTGCCTGAAAATTTTTAGCACCAACATCACTCTTTGGGGTAAAAGAATTTTCAGATGGCTTTTAAAATGGCACATTTTCAGGGAGGATTTTAACATATGAACACATTAGCAGTTCTTGACGTGATGTTCTCTCAGGAAAGCCTTGCTCACAGCCCTTTTTCATCAAATTCCAAAGAAGAAATTGACGAGTCATGAAAGATTCCAGAACATGGGACAGGGAGAGAGGGAGAAATGCCTTTTGTATGCTGAAAAGTCTCACAGCTACCAATTAAATGCACCCCAACCAAAGCAAACAGGGGAACGGGAGGAACGCAGGACCGGAGCGGGACGGCGCGACCACGATGGTAGCTGGTGGTCTGGATTAGGGTTAGGTTCTACAGGGCCAGAACTGGAGCAGGGGACCCTCATGGGAGGTACCACAGACACTGAGAATCTCAGAGGGCGAGGTAACTATCATGTTTCCAAGACCAGAGAGGCTGCCCCAAATATCAAAGGACAGGGTGGGATTGGGGTGGGGAGATCAGAGAACCAGACTGAGATGAGACAGAGTGGAAGGTCAGGAACAGGTAAGGGCGGCTGGAGCAAAGACAAGGAGGGCAGAAGGGGGAATGTTCACAAATGAACATGAGTATCTACAACTAGTGTTCACGACTTAATGGGTGCTTGGGTTGGTCAAAAGCGGACCTAGCCCCATGACCATCTAACTATATGACCTTGGAAAAGACACTTTGCCTCTTTGAGTCTCACATTGCTCATCTACAAAAATGATAGTTTGATTTAATAATTTTAAGAACTTCTCCGGATCTAAAATAAAAAAAAAAATTCTATTTCAAAATGAGAGGTACTCTATACTTTTAACTCAAACCCCAAAGCAAAAATCACACTCAAGATTTTTTTTAAATCCATTTCTTATCTACATTAAGGAAACTGTCAGATGCTTAAGAAAAGAAATCACCCATTGATTTATTTCTTACCTTCTAAATGGCTATTCCTTTTAGCAAGAATAAAAGTGAAACAAGCCAAGGGATGGAAATAAGAGGGCATTTTAAATCTCTAAATTGAAACAGAAAGGAAGAAAGGTTTAAAGGTAGCATAATAACAGCTTTTCTGTTTTCCCACTAAGAGCTTTTTATCTAAAAGGTTCACCCAGAATGCTAACAAGGCAAAGCTTCAGAAATGCATCAAATGAAACTATTTCCATTTCCAATGGCATTAATCTTCTCTGCAGTTCAGACAGGATTAAAAGTAACCCTAAGTGTTAGCATCTCCCAGATGCTTTCCAAGCATACCTGTCCAGGCTGTGCCAAAGCAAGGACATCAGCCTGATTCACCCCACAATTCTGCAGCAGCTCCATGGACCTCTTCTTGGGCATGTCATCCCCTGATGTCACCTGCCTGTTGCACAGGGCACTAATCAGTGACCAGTGGATAAGAGCTCTACTTGTACTGGGAGCAGCTCACCACTGGGGATTTAATTTCCAAGACAACTATCAATAGTTCATACCATTTATGCTGATAACATCCTCCTATTAAGAAATGAAATATGAAATTTCCCACATAATTAAAAATAGGAAATCAGGTAAATTCTCCCTTCTGTGTGATGTTTTTCTATTAGTTTATTTATTCTGTAGGTTCCAAGTGAGCTAGCTGGCAACATTTGGAGCACATCAGTCTATTTTAGTACTAGTCAGTCACATATTTGACCACTATACCAAAAAGTAGCTCTCTCATGCTTTTAAGATATGAAAAATATGAATAAACAAGACCATTTGTAAGCAATGTCTTAAATTCTCCAGGGACCACCTGTCTAGACTAATGTAGCACCAGCAACATCAAATTCTCCTGCTGCTTGCTGAAGATCTTGGGTTAGCACAGCTGTTTGACTTCCTCTGTCTTCCGCCTCCACTCCACCATGCAGACTTGCTCAAGCTTATACAAGAAAAGCCAGTCACGTAGGGTAAGCAACTCTGGCATATCATGCAAATCATCTTTAACGTTCTATTTCCAATAGCGCATCTGTAATTTTCAGCCCCCAAATACTTGGTAATTAGACATGCTAGTCATCAGGAGGAAAATGACAAAGTTGACATTTCTACTGAAAAGTCACCGGAGCCAAGGAATCTGTCTCCAAATGCGTTAATTACAGGAAGATACTTTTGGATGATGGTTGGTGGTAATCGTTAATACTAAAAATAATGTTTTCTCTCCATCAGTTATGCCAATTCCACTCAGGTCCCCAGAAGTTTCATCTTCTCTATAAAGTCTTCTCTGATAATGGGTTTTGCTTTCATCAGATGTAATACAAAGTATACTCATTAAATGTTCAGATGACCCCAAGCTTATGGGGTTTACTACACTGTGACAGATTCGAAGTGGCATTGATAGATTGGCTTGGCTGTTGGAATCACAGCCAGTGCATGGAGGAGCACACAGCAGAGTCACCAAGGAACAGGAAACAAACTCGACGTAGCTCAGCCACTATGCCCCGCAATGGTCAAGAAGGCTTCCAGGCTCAGTTCATCCCCAGAAAGTTCCAGGCTTACTCAGAACCAACAAAGTCAAAGCACAGAGGGTGAACCAAACATTCCTTTCATACTCCTTTCTGGTACCCTTCTGGTCAGGACTGGGGAGTCTGCTCACACGAGTGTCCTGAAGACCTGTCTCCTGTTTTTATCCTTCAACTTCCTTTCCCTGCTAGTCTCCTCCCAGGGTCATTTGAGTTTTCCCCTGGGTCAAAGGCTCGTCTCTCTCTCTCTTTTCACGTAGTTGCTTCTTGACTTTTAATCAACAAGTGAAAGATCTTATATCACATCAACATCCCCAACAATATGCCCCGGCAAGCGCCATCTGGTCTGGGGTGTTCGCACCCATTAGAGTAGTATCATATAAAAAAAAAATCTTTCTTTTGTTAATATGTCATCTCTCATTGTATAACTGTGATGTATTACTATGCCAAAAGACCCCCTGCCCATCTTAGCTCAAAATGGGAAGGGTGAGGGGAAGGGTTAGGGGGGTGCCTTGCCCTGCCACACCCGTGAACCTGGATCAGGGTCTGGTACTGCCACCACCAGTCACGTGCCTTCAGGCAATGCATCTCTCTGGGCCTCAGTTTCCTTATCCATAAAATAATTGCTAAGAGTCTCAGATCACCAGATGCCATCCCAGCACTAATGTTCTCTGAGTCTTGTCCCTACGTTGGCCTTTCTCTTCTGCCTTTGACCCACCTCACTCTCTTCAGCCCTTGAGAGTGGTATTGTCACTGTGTCCACTGTGTTAGCATCATCTTCCTAATTTGATCAGAAACTGATTGGCTTATTGCACCTTAGGGCAGGAAGATCCCGGCAAAGTTCTAATCAACCTCAGAAAGGAGGAATGACCAGCCCTCACTCAAAGTTGTTATAATCTATAGCCCACACTGTTCCAAAGAGGATTTATGGCAACTTGGCAGGATACTTTTAAAAAACATAAGATAGAATAAATTAGTAGAAAAAAAAAAAGCAAAGGTGCAACATAAAGGGAACCTGAAATACACCCCAAGAAACAATATAACTTCTCTTTGCCAATTTTTTTATTTTAAAACATTTAATAAAAATTGTGTATGTTCAAGGTGTGCAATGTGATGACTTGATATATGTATATGCTATGTACTGATTACCACAGTCAAATTAATTAGCACTTCATCACCACCCATAGTTAGTGTGTGTGTGTGTGTGTGTGTGTGTTGAAAACACTTAAAATCTTCTCTTAAGTTTCAAGTAAACAATACAGTATTATTGACTATCATTGCCATGCTGCATTAGATTCTCAGAACTTATTCATCTTATAACTGAAAGTTTACCCTTTGACCAGCATCTCCCCATTTCCTCCACTCTCCAACCCCTAACGTTTTTTAGATTGTGAGATCATGCAGTTTTTATTTGTCTTTCTGTATCTGGCTTATTTCACTTAGCTTTATATGCTCCAAGTTCATCCATGCACATGGCAGGATTCCCTTCTTTATGGCTGGATGACAGTCCATTGTGTTTATACACCACATTTTCTTTATCCATCCCTCATCGACGAACACTGGTTGTTTTGATATGTTGGCTATTGTTGAATGATGTTCAATAAACACGGAGGTGCAGACGCCACTTCAAGTTACTGATTTCATTTCCTTTGGATACATACTCAGAAGTGGGATTGTTAGTTAATAAGATAGTTCTATTTTTTGAGGAATCTCCACACTGTTTTCCATAATGGCTATACCAATTTACATTCCCACCAACAGTACCCAAGGGTTCCCCTTCCTCCACATCCTTACGAGCACTTGTTATTTCTTGTCTTTTTGCTAATAGCCATGCTAACAGGTGTGAAGTGATGCCTCATTATGGTTTCTATTTGCATTTCCCTGATGATTAGTGATGTTAACCACCTTTTATATACCTGTTGGTCATTTGTATATCTTCTTAGGAAATATGTTTGTTCAGATCCTTTGTCTGTTTTGTCAATTGCATTATTTGTTTTTTTTTTTTTGCTATTGAGTTATGTAAATTCCTTATATATTTTGAATATTAACCTCTTATCAGATACATGGTTTGCAAACATTTTCTCTTATTTCATAGGTCGCCTTTTGAATTTTATTGTTTCCTTTGCTGTGCAGAGGCTTTTCAATTTTTTTTTTTTTTTTAGAGACAGGGTCTTGCTGTATTTTTCAGGCTAGTCTCAAACTCCTGGCCTCAAGTTGTCCTCCTACCTTAGCCTCCTGAGTAGCTGGGATTACAGGCATGAGCTACTATGCTCAGCTCCAGAAGCTTCTTAGTTTGATGTAGTCTCACTTGGTAATTTTTGCTTTTGTTGCCTATGGTTTTATTGTGATATTCAAAGCATCACTGTCAAGACTAGTGTCAAGGAACTTTTTTCCTATGTTTTTTTGATGAGTTTTATAGATTTAGGTTCTTACATTTAAGTCTGTGGTCCATTTAGAGTTAAACCCCTTTGCTGATTCTATGGGTGGGCCACATATTTGGTTCTGAGCGGCCAAAGAGAAAAGGGAAACTCCTCTTCCCTCTGCGCCTCTTTCCTCTATTTCACACTGCCTTTTGGCTATACCTAATATAGTGCTCAAAGCTAACAGTCAATCTCTAAAGTGGTATTGATTAATGAGCTGACGCTCTTCAGTCTTTGTCTAACTTTCAGCTCAAGAAGGAAATAGAAATCATAACCTAGAAGACTGTTCTTTTTTCTTATCAGACATGAGAAGAACAATGCTAACCCTCCTTTGCATCCCTGCCAGGGAAAACCATTGAAAACTGTTGGTCCATTGTAATTTTGCCAGGTTTTTCTGTAATGTCTTACTCACTGGCATAAGAATTGAAAGCTATGGCTGAAGCATGTTTCTGACTCCATCTCTTTACAATACGAAAGACTCCATGTGTTCTAAAAAGAGCCTTTGACGCATCATTAAATAAACACCTGGCTTTCCAAAAACAAGTACCTTTTCTTAGTAGGCAAGGACTATTTCCAAACAGTTCACACCAAATCATCAGAAAGAACAAGTTCTACATTCTGCTCAGAGAGCGGACACTGCCAGGAATGTTACTGGGAGGAGAAATCTGTGGGAGGAGAATTTTTCATGAGTCTAGGAGGCAGTGTGGTTCTCTAGAAATCAAGCCTTAAGTACCCTTATATTGAAATACAGTAGTCCCCCCTTATCCACAGAGAATATGTTCCAAGACCCCCAGTGGATGCCTGAAACCGCAGATAGTACCAAACCCAATTGCCGTCAATCAGAACATGTTTCTACTCATGTCTTCCACTTGCAAATTGAATGCCTTTCTACCTTAACTAAGAACTTATCCCTCATTGTTGTCTGTAACTTTTGCAGTTTGAGGAGCGACAGCAAAACTAACACAAATTTCGTTTTCCTTCTCCCAGTCACGTGGATAGATGATTTGTTCTTACCATAGACCTTAGTAACCTCAGCATACGATTTTTTTTTTTTTTCTTTTCCTTAAGTGAAAGACTTTTGCCTTTTCACTTAAAGGAAGCACTTGATGGCTTCTCTTTGGCTTATCAGAATGGCCAGCATCACTATTCTTGTGCTTTGGGGACATTATTAAGTAAAATAAGGGTGACTTGAACACAAGCACCACGACGACAGGTGATCTGATAACAGATGGTTACTGACGCGCAGGCGGGTAGCACACATGGCGTGGCTGCACCGGACAAAGGCAGGATTCATGTTCTGGGCAATTTCATCACACTATTCAGATTGGAGATTTAAAACTGATGAATTATTTCTGGAAATTTCCATTTAATATTTTCGGACCACAGTGAATCATAACTAAAACCACGGAAGCAAAACCTCAGATAAAGGAGAACTACTGTAACAGCTTATGGTCTCCAAACTATGTGTGCGTCTCCTATCTGTCCCCGAATCCCTGTGATTTGGCAAGGGGAAGAAGGGAAAGAGATTGTTTCTCCCTAATCTCAGGCCCCCTATTGCAGGCACTATAATCTGATGCTGAATGTTGTTTTACAGACCTGCTAACTTCCCTGGAGACAGTCTCTGGATGTTCCCATTAACACAATAAGAAAAGGCCAGAAAGGGCTGTAGATCCCATAACGCTTAAGTTCAGCAAGGGCCAGTTTAGAATTCTTTGTCAAGAGAGTTCCATTTCTACTTCTGGCCATGTTTCCTTTGTGGCCCAGTTTAATCTCTCCCTGTAAATGAAATGTGTTTTCATCAGTTCTCCTCTAGAGCTGCCCTTCCTCTATACAATAATATATTCTAGTTAATGAACCAGGGCTACTCTTTAATGGGAACTATGACCCGCCCTTCTTTCTTGCATTGTCTACTCAGAAATGCCAATGGCAAGCTATAAGCAAACCCTAAGGGTAGATTATAACTTCCATTATTTCCTGTAATCCTATTAACCTTAAAACGCAAAAAACAATCAATTCTTACCTAATGGTCCTTTAAAAACAGAGCAATTATGAAAATCTTTGGGATGTCTTCCTAGCATTCCAAGGGGAAAGAGCTTTTGTTACATTTAAGGCAACAACTCCATTGTTCCTGCTGAAATAATAGTTTATACACAATACTGCCAATCACATACTATAGCAAGGCAGGCAGCCTACAGTCTCCTACAGTGAGAGCACAGCCACAGATGTGTGTGTGTGTGTATGTTCAAAATTTGTTCACTGTCAATGTCTCTGCAGCCAAGGGAACCGTCTACCAGACTGACTTCAGCATCCACACATTTATAACTTACCATTGTGACAGCAGAGGCTGTTGGCGCCTTATCCAGTTCCCCTTTATAGGCTGGTGCATTCACCCCCTTCCCACTCTCCAGCTGGGAGAGTTGGCTGCCAATGATTCACAGCTGCCACCTTTCCCTTGAGAATGATCTTCATCAACTGGAACAACTTTCCCCAGCAATGCCTCGGAGGTTACTCAAGGCAGAGTCCTACAGTGGGGATGGGGGTGGAAGACGACCTGAGCCAAACACTGAACAATATGGGGTATGAAAGGCTGGCCACCTTACCTCCCCTGGGATGTGGCTGGGGTGCTTCTTATGCTCTAGAGCTCTCTGTGCCATCACACTATACACCCACATCCTCACCCAAGTTTTCTCCCAGGCCTGTCCTGCTTTCCTCACTCCTTTAAAGACCGTACCTGAGCACTCACTCAAGAAATCACTTACAAAACAATTCTATCTCTGACTCTGCTTCTAGGAAACCCAACCTAAGACACTAAGTAAAAAGCAAGTCTAAGCACAGGAAATCACACCTGGATGTGAATGATGGTGGCCCCTTCCTTCTGAAGTGCATGTCTCTTATTTCCATTCCATGGTGCTATTTCAGCATCAAAGAACAGGAGCAACCCTGAACTTCAAAGGCTCGGTCTGTTTGTTGAGAGGCACATAGCCCAAATCTTACATAACCAGCAGGGATTCCACTCTAAGGAATGATTGCCATGGAAAATGTGCCTTAGGAATGTATGTATTTGCATAAGGTTTTCGGGAAGGTATAACTAATTTCCAAGTAAGGACAAATTTCAATCATTTAATTGAGGGTGGGATGGAGTTAAGGTTAGCGTGGATATATTTAACTATTGGGGAAGTTGTATTTAAATTTGATCAAATGTTAAAAAGTCCCTGATGCAAAGTTTTGTACTAAATACCTTGCATTTGAACAGTTTGTAAAAGTGGATTTCCATGTCTGAATTCTACTTAGGAATATGAAGTGTGTTAATTTTGTAGCAAAGTCTGTAAATAATGTAAGTAAGCACAAGACTCTAAGCTCCTTGCACACCGAGGTTGTTTCAAACATATGTTTCAATCCCCTTGAAATGGGTGTCTATTTTTTGCCTGTCCAGAATCTATTCTACCTTCCGGTAGCAGCATCTTCATTGTCATTTATAAAGCATCTCCCTCAAGTCTCAGCTTAAGTGACTCTGGTGGAGTTAGCTCCACCCCTCCGAGCTGAGGGTAACTCAGCTCTAGGAAGAGAGATTTTCATATCCCCTGGTGACAATGGTTGGTTCAGGGATGGGCCCATGAGGCAAGCATGGTCAATGAGAACTTATGAAAGCCAGTCTGAGATTGTTGCTGGAAAAATTGGAAGGAATTTTTTTTTGTTCTAAGTTACTGAAGCTTATAGAATATAGTCCTGCACATGCTGGTGCCATCTTTGCAAAACAAGGAGACACCCTACAGGAAAATAAAGCCAATGCAGAAGCAAACAGAACTGAAAGTTGAAAAACAAAATTTTTTCCAAACATGATTTCTGGTCTTTCCATTATAAAAGAGCAATAAATTTTTAAAAGTCTAAGTCATTTTGAGTTGGATTTCTGTCAGTTTCAGTAAGATGCTACAACTAAGATCTAAACCCATGATAGTTATTTCATACATATTTTAGGTATATCGTTAAGCAGAATGTTTTTGTACCTTTATTAGCGAGTAGGCAAATACTTTTAACCCACAGTGATTACATCTAACTTGACAAATATGTATTGATCGTTTATTCTGAGCCAGATGTAAGACGAGGGTCTTTGAAGGATTCCAGGAAGATTAAGACATAATTTCCTTCCCTTAAAACATCTATAATACTTGCAGATTCAGAGAGAAACCCATTAGATTTTAATGGCAGTCTGCTGTACTCATCTGCATTGGAAAAAAACACATGGACATCAATTTGAAAGTTTATGTTGAGAAATGTTTTATTAAAAACCCAATGGAGAAATAGGTGAGTCAAGTTGTTTCCTGGATCTAAACCATAAATGTTGTACCCAGCTATAGATGATGACTCCACTGAGACACAAACATGTATTTTTAAACTTTGGAGATTGGAGAGTAGCTTGAATAGAACAACTGAAAAGAACAGCCTGTCCTGTTGAATGACTCACTTGAGAAACTTCCATTTGTGTGCCATTTCAAAGAAAGAATTTTCAGACTGAAAATATGGATTGTCTCTAAAGTAGATATATTTGGATAACTTTTGATGAAATATCATGTCATCATGTCATAGATACCACGGCCTCTGTTTTCATCTACCTCTTTGATAATCCTTAAATGTAATAGTTTTTCCAGGGTTTGGATAAACTTGTGAGCAATATAGTCATAATGAGTTACTAATAGCAATATCCTACTTTTACATAGCACTTTCCAGTTTATGAAGGCACTTTCAATGCTGTATCTCCTCAGAAGTTGGGAGAGTCATTCACTAAATATATCTAAATAGCTGATTATCTTTGCACAGAGTATTATTTATTATATTCATTTGTATTGCCTTTTCTAAATTGCTACTACCCCAGGAGAGTCTCTCATAATTGATCTCTTGCTTGGATTTTGCAATAGCCTCATAACTTGCTCCCATTTCTTAGCTTTTATTCTCAATATTCCTTATGCACAATTCCAATTAGATATTATTTCATTGGTACTCCATGATAAGTGGATAAAATCCAGACATCCTAACTTGTCACGCAATGGTCCATCTTACATTTTCAATAACAAACCCTATGGGCCCTTCACTCTGACCCGTTAGTTTCACAAAGAGGAAACTGGTATAATACTAAAAGGGTACATTTGAATAGGAACATATTAGTAGAAGCACATTTCTGAAGGAAGGAAAGGATAACAAGGGTAAAAGTCACAAGAGTGGGAAGGATCAAAGTATAACTAGGAAGGTTAAGGAGGTCAGTTTGCTGAGAACCAAGCCCTGGAGAAGATGGTGATAGCCACAGAGACTTGTCAGCTCAAACATTCCTCAATTCTATTCAATACCTCAGGGATATTCATTCTAAATAGTTGACTGCCTCTGGATGGACAAAAATAAAGGAACAGAAAGGAAATAGAAATATCCCTTTAAATACAGAATGACTAGGGCTTTAGCCCTCAAAGACAAAAAAAAAAATGTAACTCAAAAAGAGGAAGAGCACCTCTCCAGGGCACACAGGTTCGTGAGACCAGAGCTCTAGATGGAGCCCAGAGCCAAGTACAATTTTGTCTCTCAAGATTGCAGTGACCTCTTCTCTAAAGCCCTAAGGCCAGGCTAAAATGGCACCAATAGTCTACCAGCAATGGCTGGGTTGGTCCCCAGGTTCCACAATCATTTCAGTCTTACACACTGCAACCAGCCACTAGCTGATGTAGCAGGAGAGAGCAGCAGCACATAGGAATTTTTATATCTAGAAACAGAGAAAACTTTATTTCAAATCATACATACCTAATGTAACACAGCAGCAGGTGGCTTGAAGGAACTAAGAAATAACTCCTGTGAAAAGCCCCTGAGAGATGGTGACTATTCAGCTCAGGTGGGTCCACACCCATGCTGGGCTGGCTGTTCCCAAGTACCTGGGGAGCTTGTTAAAAATATACCTTTCCAGGACCCCATCTCAGAAATTCAAATTCAATAAATCTGGGATGATGCTATGAATTTCAAATTTTTAACAAGCTTCCATGTGACTTGGGTGCCCAGCCAGCTTTGGTCGAGCAAGCCTACTGTCCAAGCTACCCCAGCAGAGGCCACTGTGTGCTCCTGCTCCCAGGCTCCGGTGCTAACTGGTCTGTGGCTGAGGCTATCAGGTGCCTGCTGTTTATTTTATCAGTTCCTCCACAGGAGGGGATCCCAAGTTGTATGCACATTAGAATCACCTGGGAGTCTTAAAGTTTCAAAGTCCAGGCCACACTCCATTCTGATTGAGTCACAGCTGAAGGGGCTAAATCGGGATCAGACACGTGCCAATATTGTTTAAGCTGCCCAGGTGATTCCCACATACAGATAAGTAGCAAGACTCAGCAATTTCCAGCAGCATTGGCATCACCTGAGACCTTGTTAGAGTTGCAGAATCCTGGGCCCACTCCCAGCAGTGTTGAATTAAGATCTGCATCTTAACAAATCTCCACGTAATGTGTGTCCACCTTCCAGGTTGAAAAGCCCAGTTCTATAGCTGATCACCTCTCCATTGGTTTGTGTGTATCAAGGTCAGTTCTGAAGGAGAGGACAGGGAAAAGAAAGGTAACACCCTCCTGCCCCCAAGACAGCCAGGTTCACATGAGCAAACCAAAAGGAAATGGTTTTTAAAGACCTAATGACTGCAGGAAGATCCAGCCCACCCTCGGGTTAGCAACACTTAGAGACACCACACCGTCATTCTGACATTTCTGTTTGGTGACTGTCAACGCAAAAAGAGCTGTCCGTGCCTAAGTGGATTAGTTTGTGGCCAGATCCTCAGCCTAGGCAGCTCAGCCAGGGGAGCACGCACAGAGAACCCCCGAGTCTGAGCGCAGCGGCGCGCGCCCCAGATCCTGCTGCCCCGGGTTTTGGGGTCTGTGTCAGATACACCTGCGTGCCAGCGACCCCGACTGCCCAGCTGGCTGAGGACGCATGAGACGCCCTGGCAAACGGCCTGTACCGCCCCCTCCCTGGGGGGAGAGAGGAGGGGAGGTTTGCAGAGACCCACAGGCAGCACCTGACTGATGAAATCTCCAGCACACCCGAGCTCAGGAACAAAAGTCCAGAGTAGAATTATTTCTGCAGTAATTGCCAATTTGTCCATGTCAGAGCGACAGCCACTTCTAATTCACCGTGCATAAGCAGCCTGCTCCTGGCGGGAGGCGAAAACACAGCTGAGGCCGCGATTGTTACCAACCAATGAGCAGGTCCCTCCTGGGCCCCCAGGGAGGGCCTGGTTCTGCAGAACTTCTCCCCGCTTCAGGGTAGCACGATGAGCAAATGAGATTGTAAAGGAGACTCCTCTATGCACAACCCTGACTTACAGCCAGGCAGCAGTGAATGGAGATGGAGGCGGACTTTGTCTCCTGCCTTCAAGGACAACAAGAAGCAGGAAACTTACTGGAGTGCAGATGCTCCCTAAGCAGCTGGGTTCGTTACTGAAGCCTCAGGTACTCGGATTCAAACACAGAAGCCCATGCTTTTTGGGCTTGCCTTGGAGATTGATAGTTTTCATTTGATCTGAGTAATTCATATGGTGGCCCAAGTGTCCTTATCAGAGCAGTCACTTGGTAGGGGATCATAAAATCGAATCCAGGCCTCGGAGACGGGCTGCGATGCTGGGGTGGGGTTGTTCTAAGCTCCCGCTGCTGCTAGTTGCGGAGCTCTGAACTCATCTTTCTAGCTTCACTTGAAAACAAAGACAAGCAGGGAGTCCCTCTGCTTCCAGCTGAAAAGCCAGCTGCCTGGCATTTGAGGGCCTCTATAAGATGACCTGATCTACGTTTTCAATTTCAGTTGTAATTACTCCCTGGGGTTGGGGGAGCCCACACACTACATCCCATCGTCCGCACCTTTGTACACCCCTGTTCTCCAACCCCTGTTCTCCAACCCCTGCTCCCTCAGCCTGAGCCTAGAATGCCTCACACTCTAGCCACCAACCAAGTTCAGTTTGGGCCCTATCTCCTCTGGGAATGCTTACCTAACGGCCTCAGCTTGAGAGAGTGCATAATCCTCCCGATACAAGCAAACAACGTGCGCAACACTCAGTTTGTCTCTTAAACACATATCCAACTAGCAGCACGAACTGTAGCTTTTACATCTGGTCTCCCCAACAGAATGCAGGATTCCAGCCTCAAACATCTTTATGCTCCCTCCCAGATCTCTGAACACAGTAGGTATTCAATAACCCCTGAGAAAAGTTTTTCAATGAGAAGGAATTTTGCAAGTATCTGACTGTAGTCTAACCTTTATGTTTTTGACAACTCTGCTAACCAAAACCATAATTAGGTACAAACCTAATCTGACCCTAACTATCCCCAGAATACTGACCATGACGTGTGTGTACACATGTGTTACACTTATCTGAGCATCAGTGGTGTCTAAAATCTGAACACAGAGGCTCTGGCCAATGTAGCAAAGGCATCTCAGCATTCCTGGACCTTGGAAAACCACCTGTTACTTTTATTTTTCCCATATAAAACCCCTTTACAAAAATTTCTCACGGAATTCATTTGTCTGGTTCCCGTGCACACGTACACGTCAGTAACAAAGCTGACCCAGTTGCGACTTTTGTCTGTAACACCACACACTGCCTGCTCCCCTCTTGCCACTCGGAAACACCTGTTGCCATCAGCTCTCTCCCCTACGATATCATATACTGCTACTGCAGTAGCATAATTTTCAACCAACCTGTTTCACATGTTGTTGGCTTTTATTATTAACTCAGGGAGACAGGTTGGTAGACATGCATTTAAGTGTTTAACATGTATAAAGCTAAACATGTATCTATATCACAGCTAATCTGGAAGCCATTTAAGGTTATCAAGATTTTCCTTGCAATAAATGCTACCAGCAATAGATGTAATGGCTTATTTTTTTTTACCCAGTGACTAATGTTATCTTCGTAGGTTCTTAGGAAAAGCCACCATTGTGAAGCCAGACGAAATGCAGATTATGCTTCAGTTTCATCTCTTGCTCACACAAGGCTAATATTTATATTTGTTCATCTTTTGTATTCCACATCTTTTCAAACAAACTTTGAAACATTTTACATAAACACCTATGACTCTGTAACATTTTTAAAAAGAAGTTAGTATAAAGGGCAAACAATAAGATGAAACCAGACAGCAAATTGTATTTGAGAGAGAGAGAGATGCAGCACTATCTCCCATCTCACAAGCCCTTCTACAATGTGACCTTGACACTCCCCTTCCATGAAGGGGTGGTGTGTGCCCCCCTGTCCTTGTTGGGTAGGCTTATGGCTCCCTTGTAGCCCACAGAGTGTGGTGGAAGTGAAAGGACAATCCAGCTTTTGACTTACCCAGTGAAATCTCTGCACTTAGAGCCCTGAGCTGCTTTGTATTCATCAGAAGCTCCCTGAAGCAGCCATGCTGTGAGGAAACCCAAGCCACGGGGAGAAGCCACGTACCAGTGCTTCAGCCAACAGTCCTGATCTTCTTCCCCACCCAAGCACCAGATATGCAAATGACAGTCCTCAGATTATTCCAGCCTTTAGCAGTCTTTTTCAGACTTCCAGTTTTCCCAGTCGACAGCCCAGATATGATAGAACAGATTCAAATCATTCCCACTTTGTGCCCTTCCCTTTTAAAATTCCTGACCCACAGAATCTATAAGCTTAAAACATGGGGGTTGTTTTATTCCACTTAATTTGGAGTAATTTGTTCTACAGCAGGAATAACTGGAACACCTAGTAATGGTAATTCACAGACTTGCTTAACATCAAGATTTTCAGCTTTAACCTGTGCGGTAATTAGATTCCTTTGATGTTCTAAGAGGCCTCAGTAAAAACAACCATCCTGGAGCGGCAGAATCGCAAAATCACTGTGCTATTCCAGAAGTCAAAAGACAAACTGTCTAATTCCAGCTCTGTCACTAAAGAGATGTCATAATTGGGGAAAAAATAGCACCTGCTTAATGTTTTACCTTCTACAAACTGCCTTTTACACTTACAATGTCATTTGTTTTTCCCAAGAACCCTGTGAAGTAGAGCAAGCGCTCGTCTCTCTCAACCTCAGTTTCCACACTGTTAAAAACGGGGACAGTGTTCTAACCGCTTCCTAAGGCTTTTGTGAGACTCCAGTGAGATACCGTAAGTGACACAAACACGCAAAAAAGAAACACGCAAAACACTTTTTGAACAGCAAAAAGTAATGGCTTGTCAGCTAAAGAGACAGAAACATCAACACAGGCACTATATACTGATCTTTGTTAAATGTACTTGGCCAGTAGCTACACAAATATACACATTCTAATATAGACTTCATAGACTCGCCACCCCAGAATAAACAAACTCGATTAAAAGCAACTCAAACCTGGGAAACAGAAGCTTCCTCCTCCTGCCAAGTAAGTCGTGGAGAGAGCTGGAGTCAGTCCACTCCTCCCCACTCGATCTGTGAGATCCCTTCAAGTCGATCACAGGTGGAGGCCCTGGTCTCTTAAGCAACATCACCAAGCTCACCTCAGCTGTGCCGCTAATGTTCTATTTATTCTGTTCCCACCCCTCTTTTCCCTAAGCACAACTGAGTTTCCAGCTGAAGCTGCTTCCCACCTCAAACACCTGTATCTGTTTCTTCTCTGCTGGAGGGCTTTCTCCACCATCACAAGAGCCTGCTCACCAAGAGGCAGATGCAATCCCAAAGTTCTGGAGAGTTGCCCAGTGTGGGAATCCATGGGTAAAAGTCTCAGCCTCCCCGGGCTCTGGTCAAGCTGGTTGGGTGATTCCGATGTGTGGCTCCCAGCAGGATGGAGGCCCAGTAACCCATCATTAGCGCATCCTTTACAGGCTTTTCTTCATGATTCACCTTCCCCTGTGTCAACTCAGTGGTGCTTCCCAAATGAACTATTGCAGGCAAGTCCTTGTCTTGGAGTCTTCTTTTGGAGTGTTATGGGCTGAATTGTGTCCTCCCAAAATTCACATATTAAAGTCCTAACCCCTAGTAGCTCTGACTGTGACTATATTTGGAATGAGGGCCTTTAAAGAGGTGATTAAGTTAAAATGAGGCCTTTTCAGGGTGCACCCTAATCCAATCTGATTCATACCCTTGTAGGGAGAGAAAATTTGGAAACACAGAAAAACACCATAGGTGCACATGCACAGAGGAAAGACTGTCAGCAAGTCAAGGAGAAAGGTTTCGGGAAAAACCAAACCTGCTAACACCTTGATCTTGGACTTGTAACCTCTAGAACTTGAGAAAATAAATTACTATTGTGTAAGCCACCCGGTCTGTGAGTTTTGCTGTGGCACCTCTGGCAAACTAATGAAGGGGGGATGTAAAATAAGCCAGTACCTCATAGAGTTATTATGAGGAATAAATAAGAAAATATGTCTAGAGTCCCTGGCACATGCTGAGAAACTCAATACCTGTCACTTGGGGCTATGATCACTGTTATTACTAATAGCAGTGGCAGTAATAGTGTCATTGTCAGGGCAATAATAATTGCTCTGTGATACCTCAGAGAGCTAAAAATAGAAATACCATTCGATCCAGCAATAGCACTATTAGGCATCTACCCAAAAGAGCACAAAACATTCTACGATAAAGACATCTGTGCCCGAATGTTTATGGCAGCACAATTCACTAT
>RJWJ010014152.1:0-16685 GCA_004363605.1 Indri indri | reverse complement strand
CGCCATCAAACTGGTTCTAACTGATCAACACTGGCTTGATCACATGGCAGAAATACTCTCTAGGGATTAGGGGGATGGGGGGGCAAATCAACAACTAAAGGACACGGGGAGCACTAAAGGGAGGGAAGGGCAAGCCTTTAATGTGCACTTGGGTGAGGCAAAGACAGAAAGTGTAACTATAATGTTTGTACCTTCACAATACCCTGGAATAAAATAAATAAATAAATAAATAAATAAATAATTGCTCTGCTATGATTCTTCAAAGGGCAGTTGTGAAGAACAAAGAAGAAATTAGATGTGCAAAGATGTTAAATGTTCAACATCCACTCACTGTTTCATTCAACAAACTTGCATTAACACCAACCAGTCCCAGGCGCTGGGCTAGGTGCAGGAACTACAGAGTGCTGCATTGTCTAGTACACGGACACTCATCACACACGCCTCCTTAAATTTAAATTTAAATTATTTAAAATAAAATAAAATTTAGTTCCTCAGTCACAGTGACCACATTTCAAGTGTTCAGGAGCCCCCTGTGCCTAGTGGCTACTGCATTAGATGGCAGAGAGAACATTCCCAAGATTGTAGAAAGTTCTATTGGACAGTCCCGGTAGAGAGGAAAAAAATAAATTCCGACTCTCAATGAATCTTAACCAATTACAAATGCCATCTGATAATGGTGATGTTTCTGGAAAATGTACTCAAAAGCCTATGGCCTGGAAGGTCAGTCTTTGTTTTCGAAGGAAAGGACAGTGATTCCAGACATCCACCTTCTTAGGATAGGCAGGTGCCATTCGAATCCCTGCCAATATTAGCAAGGACATTCATTCACGTAACACGATTAAATGCCTACTCTGTGAACACCACAAAGCTGGTGCAGTGGGCACACAAGGATGGAAAAGCAGCAGCTTCCGGTCTTAAGAAGCTCACGGTTTCGTTGGCGAGTTAAGAAACTCACAGCCAGCCAAAGCACGCACAAGACTGAAAGTAGCACCACCTGAGGAGCTACCATCCTAACAGCAGCTAGCATACATCGGTCCCTTAGCGTGTGCCAAGAGTTTTACACGCATGCTCTTATAGTGAAACTTAACCATCACCCTAGTAGGTACCAGCTGTCGTCATCATTCTACAGAATATGCAACACAAAAATGTGAGAAGGACTGTGTTGCTTTGTATTCTCTCATGAGATGGACAGTCAGGCGTGGCCACAAGAGGAGACAGGGGAGAGGCTCAGAAATACAAAGTTTATTAGACTCACAAGTCCTAGAGATAGGAGGGGTAGGCACACCATGCGGACCACAGGGGAAGCACCTAGGTGGACAGGAGACAGAGACAGGAGGGGCAGGTTTAGCCAGAGCCTTCGCCGGGGTTTCCGCAGGAAAGGCAGGCAGGGAGGGCTAACCAGTTTAGGCTTGGCTAGTTTGAATAATCAGGGGGACTCTAAACTAGAGAGGGGATTCCTAGTTGCCTGGTGCCTGGCCCAGAGATGATTAAGGCCGAGGACAATTACCACCTGGGGTATATGGGCCAGACAGAGGAGGTGGGGCTCTGGATTGATGCGTTTGCATGTCACAGGCTAGCTCCAGGCTGAGCTCTTTGCTGTCTCTAGGAATTGACTGGCCCCAGGAGGGGCAGTCTCTCTCTAGCCAGAAAGGTTTGTTTTTAAGATGTCAAAATATCAAAATATACCAAAAATAAATAAATACATACATACATATACATTTACAGTGTATACACGTATGTATACATATACACACATGCTCAGGGTCAGTAAACCCAGACAGTAGACCCAGAGCATGTGCTCTAAACCCCTAATATTGACAGTTAGGATGGCAATAGTGTGGCTCATGGTTGAACATGAACGAGGCTGAAATCATGGGAGGATGCGCTTGGAAAGATAAAAGTGAGCATCTTCCTCCCGCACAGCTGTCTTAGTCGGGGTTCCCTCCAAAGCAGGGCAAGAGCCAACGTGTAGGGCACAGTGTTTTATGTGCCAGGTGATCTCAGGAAGCAGGTGTGAGGGCAGAGGGAGGATGGAGCAGGTAAGGAAGAAGAGCTCACATCAGGGTGTGTCACCGAGGTCGCTGCCGTGAGCAACAGGCAATCACACACACAGGATGTCCCCCGACAGCTGTCCACCTCAAAGACAGCGGCCTTTATTTATCCACCCACATTTATTCACCAGCTACAGCCCTACTGGCTGAGGGTTATCCCAGAGTGTTAACCTCGCCCCTCCTCTAGTTCGCCCTGCACAGCCACGCGAACTCCTGTGACCCCTGCGAGGCCCTGAGGCAGAAGGCTGGAAGACTCTCTTACAGCCTCGCACACCGAGGTGAGAAGCTGGCGGCACAGGGTGAGTCTAGAACTGTCCACTGCAACCGCAGCTGACTCAGAGGCGGCTGAGGGGATGTGGCAGGTGCAGGCATCAGAGGCGTCTGCTGTATCCCTCCAATCTCTCCTCTTAGGAATTGTTTGACTGATCTTCACCAAGAACAGTTTTCTGACCTAGGCCTTAGGGATGCCCTGCCCAAAACAGGACACCAGCTCTGTCCTCACGG
Organism: Indri indri; assembly: GCA_004363605.1. Lineage (NCBI taxonomy): Eukaryota > Metazoa > Chordata > Mammalia > Primates > Indriidae > Indri > Indri indri. The sequence goes on along the minus strand of RJWJ010014152.1, from coordinate 14,130 downwards.
AGCTTACAGTCTAGTGGAAATTTGCTTTCAACCAGTTTTTAAGCAGGAATCTTCCCAGGGTCCACCAAAGGTGCTAACCCCTGCACCGGGGAACCACTCGCTGCTATACAGGCCACGGGGTTCCTGGTCACGCTACTCACCGCTTTCCCAGGAACCGGCTGTGTCCCCGCAGCTCTTTTATTTTTCTCCTAAACTTCACTTGGCAGAATTTCATTACTGTAACCTTATTCCAGCTACCAGAAAACATCGCGCATTTTCCACTGGGCCCGGAGCATTACCGAGGAAGAAATGAACAACATGAAAGAGGAGAGAGAAACCCGCAGAAACAATACCGTCAGGATTATCTGTTCCGGAGCCGGGCTGCCCACACTGTCGCGGCTTTATCTTTGTGCATATTTACTCAGGGCCTTTCAATTCTACTTTGAGTTCCAAAGTTTGAAGTTTTCTTGGGGAAAGAGGAAAGAAAATGAGAAAATCCACTTCATTAAAGTCTAAAGTTTTCACTTCAAGTTTGGTAACTTCTTCATATCACTGAAATCCAGGGGTAGATTTCTCATGTAAAATAATAATAAAGGAGACAGATGCTCTAAAGAAGGCATGAAAATTAAAACCAAACTAGAATCCAACTTCTTTTCAGGCAGAGAAACTTTAAAATCTATTTCCAGAGAGAGATGTGACTGGAAGCATTTTGTGGAAGGCAATTGGTGGCCACTGAAATACAAGGAGATATGAGGTGGAGTGTCCCTCAATGGTCTTATTGTGAAAAAAGACACGTCCACACTAGAGAATTTCAGATCTTCATTATGGCGATTTCTCCCGCTCCCACTCCCATACCATCAGCCTGGTCAAATCCACAATTCAGAGATTTGTGCTAAAGAGATAAGCGTGTAGAATAGCTCTATTTCCAATCAGCTCATTTGGTTCCATTGTCAAGACTGTCAACCTGAAACATGGCCTTGCAATACAGGCCATTAACCACCATAGGAAGTGACCAAGAGGGTGGATGGATCCCTGAAGCCAGTTTGAAATACTGCAAAGACGTATGTCTTATGGTCAGGTCAGGAGCATGGTAGCTTGTCTCCTTCACAGGTGTGAACGACAGAGTCGAGTCGGGTCTATCTGGGGGTGACCCTCTGAGAGGCTGTCCTGTAGTCTGGAAACCTACAACCACAAGGCTAAGACAACCTCGTGCCACAAGACAAAATTACATCCACATCTATAAGGGCTGCCTAATTCTTTTGTTAGTGGACATTGTTGACATAATAATCATTAGTTAGCTCTTCAATTCAAAAAACACTCTGATCTTTCTTTTTCCATATGTCTCACTTGAAACCTGGCCCCATATACTTTCTTCTAATCATTAAACCATTTTTCATGGCTGGAAGAATTACTCCTGAGAAGTAGCATAAGATAGCAGTAAATCTATACGTTCTATACCCTTCCCTGTGAGGTGTCTTGTCCCTGAAGTTAGACTGTGATGATTTGGACAAACTGTAAGTAAATAGTACTATAAATACAATCAGATAAGAAACGCAATATAAGCACTAGAAAGGAAGAGATAAATTATCATTGTTTGCAGATATGATAACTAGAAAGTCTAGGATTTTGGGATTCATAGGAAGTTTCAGCAAAATGGTCCAAATTAAGATCACTCAAAAATCAATAGCTTTCTTATGCACCAAAGCTAACCCATTATAAAATACAATAGAATCACAGATTCTTGTTCACAATAGACATAAAATCATGAAATTAGCTAAAAATAAAGCTCAGAAAAATTTCTAAGACTTTAATGAAGGAAGTGATAAAACTTTATACCAAATGGCATAGAATAAAGCTTAATAAAAGGACCCTCAATACCACTGCAAAGTATTTGTCACCGAGAAAAACAAGTACCTGTGTACAACAACTCATGTTTTATAATGCTCATTGTATACAGAGAAATTAAAAACAACCTGTCTCCACTAGTGAGGGATTAATTAAATAAACTATGGAACAATGATACTAAGAAATTCTATCATGTAGCAGGTAGAAAGATTGAGTGCTGGCATGGAAATATGTATAACATAAATAACTAAGGAGAAAAACAAGCTGCAAGATAACAAATGCAGAATAATATTTATTAAATAAAGAATGTACAAAACACAAAGGCACATTTTTCTTTGTGAATGTGTATGAGTATGTGTATGCATTTAAATGAATAAGAATACCTGGAGTTGATAACAGCAATGACCTCCAGAAAGAGAAGTGGCTACTTTTACTTTTTTCTATTTGCTTGAAAAGCTTTTTCAATACATATACATGCAGACTATACGCGTGCATTACTTAACTAGAAATAATGTATTTAGAAAAGGAAAAGGCAGAAGAAAGGGAAAAAACTTGTACTCCTTGGGTGTCGTCTTAGTTCCCTGCACCTCTTCCTTCTTTCTCTTGGTCAGTGCCCTTCCTGGGCAGAGTCTCAGAATGGACAAAATGCAACACCCTGGAGCACGGTGTTCCTGGTTCCCGAATGGCTGCTGGAGGCAAGTTGACAAAATCTAGGACTGTGAGGAGGTGGTTCCTGGTAACAGAAAATGGGAGCTAGAGAGGACTGGGAGAAAGTTTCCCACAGGAAGAATTCATGTAAATTCCCACCTCCAGGTGTTCATCGGCCTTTTCCCTGCTTGGAAGGAATGTCCTCTTCTCCATCGATGTATTGTTGGAGTAGGGGACCAGGGGACAGGGCTGAGACCGGACGCAGGGGCTGGCAGGAAATGGAGAAGTGAGGAAGCAAAGGGGGACCACTCGCTCTCACTTGTGCTCTCAGGGACAGCTCGTGGCACCTTCCTGCTCAGCCCGTCTGAACTTCTGCTGCCAATAATCAAATCCCCTTAACTCGACTCATATTTTCATTTTTAATATTAAGCAGCAACATTTTTGAATGCCAGGCACAGTGCTCTACAGTTCATTTGCATTATCTCACTTAATCTTTACAACAGACCTGTCGTGTGGATGCGATTATTTCCCCACATCATAAATAAGGTAACTGAGACAAGCACGGTTGTAGGTCACCTGCCAAGGTCACAAAGCCTCATAAGCTTAGGAAGTGTGTGTCAACTGCTCACTTACACAGACGAGAGTAAAGAGAGACGACTGTAGTTTCAGGGAAACCAACAGGGGAGCAGCCCAAGAGAGACTTACAATGGCAAAGAAACAAATCCCTGGGAAATTGCTGCTGGTCCTAAAAGAAAAGAAGACCCCATGCACCAATGACTTGTTATTTACAGTTATTAAAACTGTCCAGTTGCCATAGCAACTGAGCGGCAAGTGCTTGGGCTCCCTCCCGGGACAGAATATTTTATGACTCTATTACAGATATGCATTCAGCGCGTTGTGTAAACTCTGGCAGGTGTTTTGCTGTCTTTCTGAAAAACAATGTTTCCTTTTTCCCTTTTACTTTAAGTGCACAATTCCCATTTATTTCTCATTGGTGTGGGTTGGGGAGGACAAAAGATGCAGTAGATGGAGGAAGGAGTTGAAGATTCCGGAGAGCTTTTTGGTCTGGAGTTTGGAGTTGTTATGTCAGCAAAACTCAGAATTTACACTGAAAATACACTGAGTATTTTCTGCCCATATTTCTCTCTGTCCCTTGTGCCCTTCCTTGGTGTCACTGCACTGCAAACACCATTTGAAGCACCCTTCATCGTCAAGTGACTACTGCAAGGAAGGTTGTGATGGTGTAGTTTGCTGAGCCCTGGGAAAGTGTGCAATATTTGGAGTGGGGGAAGCTGGTGGGGAGACGTGGGAGCTGTCTAGAGCTGGAGTCCCTAGAATTCCATCTTGTAGCACCAGTAGAAAAGTATCCTAAAAGGGCAATTAGCTCAAAAATTTGGATTTACTCTAGACCATTGGGATTCTGGATCTAAGCACCCACAATGGGAAATAGCACGTGGAATGGAAAACAGAGTTAAAAATTGTTATCTGGGTCTATGACTGGAGACGAAGAGAAAAAACTGGAATTGGGGACCAAACAAGGAGAAGAACAGCACGCACTGCCCTGGACTGGGCAATGCATGGTGGCAGCCAAGGGCAAGCCAAGGTCAACCCCACTTGAAGCCCTTGGATCAGACCAGGCCATCATTGTGTGGACCATCTTTTCTGGGAAACTTTGCACTGGGGATTATGACCAAGTCCATGTAAGGAGAGAAGGCTGACCCTCGGCAGCCAGGGTCACCTCTGCCAATCAGGGCCCACTTCAGTCCTGCAAGGAAAAGGCCCCAGAAAAATATTGCTGTGTCTCCAAGACTGGTTAGAGCAAGCACAAGCCAAGAGAAATTCATCATGGTGGTCTCTTGTATTTTTCCAGCCCAGGATCCTTTCTTCCCTCTGCAAGAAAGCAGAGGAAGAAGGAGATAGAGAGTGAGCTCTACACTCACCATGGGCTCCCTGCAGCCTTCAACCAAAGGTCATAGTCCAGTGGACAGTCCTGGCCACATAGCTCTTTCTATTTCCATGCCTAGGAATAATAATAGAATCCCAATGTTACAGCCTTAGGGTCTCTCGGTTTCCTGTGGTTTCCCTGCACACTGCCTGCATATCTGAAAATAGACCCTAATTAAAGTCTTTTTAAATCATCTAATTTGAGTGGATTGTTGCCTGTTAGGGTCCTGAATGACACAAGCTGGGATAATGACGGCTTACCCAAGCCTTTGGGTAAGAACTACTGAGAAAGAGAAGCTCTTTTTCTACAGGGGCTATAATGCAAGCTGAAGCTGGCATGGGGAAAACTGTCTGAAAATGCAGCTAACATGGAGCAGAACTGAGCCAAGAGGCAGGGAGGAGAGGAGACAGCCCCATTCCTGACACCATTCTTTGAGTGCCTATATCCAGACATGCATGAAGACTGTCTACTCTCTGGATTTGCAGTTATGCAAGCCAATAAATCCCCGTTTTTGCGTAAGCCACTTTGAGTGTATTTCTTCACTTGTAAATGAAAGAGTCCTGATGTCCCTTGTTCTCACATCCATGGTGCAGCCAACCTGGACAGAGGGGCATGCTTAGGCTTAACATGTGATAAGCACTGGACTTGTACTTAGAGATCCTTAGAGAGGCGTAAGCAGACCAATGGGAAAGGTAGGCAGAGAGGCGAAGGCTGTACACACCCCACGGTTGCTGGACACATGAGTCTGGATGTCAGTGCCTTGGAGGATTCAATCACTTTCTGCTACAGAAGTAACTGAGGTCGAGAGCAATGACGTGACGGAGCAGGACTAGCACTGGGGCTTCTGCCACCCGGGGCCGTGTGGAGTGGAAATTACTGTCGTCTGGGCCCAATTGTGAAACATGAACAACTCACATAAGAAAGTATGCGTGCTTCAGAGCCACCCAGAGAGTTAGGCCTTTTTCCTTGAGATTTCTAAAAAGCTCAATTTTTCAGAGACGGGTTGGCCCCGTATTTTGTGAGTTGGAGGTACCAGGGGAAGAGGCATGCACTTCAACATATCAACTCTGTTATTGGTTTCTGAGACTGAATGGCTCGCAGTCTTCAGGGGGCTTTCAGGAGTCTGGAAGTGTGTCAGCAGATGAAACCACGCACAATCTAATTTCATTTCGATGGCTGTAACACTGCCCCTGTTACAAACAGCTCCAAGAGGGGAGAAAAAGGCTTCATTTTTCTGCTTTCAGTTTTACCAACTAGACACATAAAAATAAACACAACCTGCCTACTAAGGTGAAATGCTATTTAAGATTACATGGAGCCCAGTATGAAATTGCACAGGAGTCTTTAGTCCTTTTCTCCTTACAGCATTCTAATAAGGTAACAGGAAGCATGTATTTGAAGTGAACAAATATTTCACTTCTTAATAAGAATCCTCACCGGGAACCCCAAATCCCAACTGTCAATCTCTAATTAGAACTGGAAAAGGCCTTGAGGATTAAATATCAGTTAGAGCCTTCCTGATGCGAGGCTGTAGTTCTATGCGAGGCCTATGCAGAAATATAGATAAATACACAGGATAAAACCAAATTAAACAGTCACAAAATTCAACAGCAGCATCTATGTAGAAATTAATTCCAGCAAACTTGGAATAGAAGGATTCTTCTTAGATCTGATAAAACTAATCTCCCCAAATTCTGTATCAAATAGCATTACTTAATAGTGAAATTTTAAAAGCATTTGCATTAAAATTAGGAAATAGGAAAGGATATACATTATTATAGCTTCTATTTCACATAGTTTGGCAGAACTAAAATACTAAGACAAAGGGAAAGAGAAGTGCAAAGATTAGAAAGAAAGTGACAGAAATATCACACTCTGAACTCAACATGATCATCCCAAAATGATAAAATTATTAGAACCAACAATAAAGTAGTCTTTTATACCAGCAATAACTAAATTAAATTAGAAAAACAAACCCAGCTACACAAGTGTGTGAACAGCTGCACAATGTGTAGGATTAATGTCTAATGCTCTCTTTTACTAGATCTGGTTATGTGGTTATCATGCTTAATCTCTGATTCCTAGTTGCCCCATCTGCAAAACAATTTTTAAAATACTGAGCTCACATATTTGTGAGTGCCTATGCTTACATATATATAGCACCTAGCATGAAATCTTAAATTTACTAAGTACTCAACAAATACTAGATCCCTCCTTGAGAACTATTCTCTGTATGGCTCTCCATGGCATGTAAGAAGAGCTGAATATATGCATTTAACCATTGAAGAAAACGTGTTCAATTATCAAAGAAGTTACTCACCTCATCCCTGCTTGAAATCACAAACCCAGTTGCTGCTAAGAAGGAAGAGAGAGATGTAAAGCTTTTGGAACTTAGTCGGTGTTGCACAAAAAATAACAGATAAAGTAGCTAAACTAGATAAAGAGTGAAGAACTCCAAAATCTCTATTTCATGTTACTTTGCTGGCAACAAAACTTCTCTTATAATGGCCTTGACTACTGACCAAGAAAGATACATTTTTTGCTTTCTGTATTTGGTCCATGGTATCTCTGTAGGTCCATAGTCTTACACAGGACCTAATAACCAGGGATTATTATTTCAGAGTCTATGAAATATTTGAGGACTGGAAAAATATTTGCTTTAATATTCAAAAGAAAAACAACAAAATTGGATTTAACAAATATTTAAATAAATGTCCACAAAAGCTAACATTATATTAAATTTTTATAGGCAGATTTAATTTTATTAAAAAATTCCATTTTATTCTAAAACAACTTTTTGGTTAGATTTTTCTGTCTCTATGAATATGAATACATACTCAGGAACTCTTGCCATGAGTGCTGATATATCGTAAACAGTAAATTGGATTACAGGTAGCCTAATAATTTTAAAAGCAAAAATAATAAAAATCCTTTCAAACAATTTTCAGCAGAATGTGCTGTTTGATACAAGAAGGAGGCTTTTTAATCAGTCTCATAATATGTAAAGGTAACTAAAATGAAGAGTGGCCTAGGTTTGGGAAAGTGTTCAAATGGCAGATCACATTCCTTAAACTGAAACATGTGCTGAAAAGATCCAAGAGTATTTTGGGGAAATTGTGGGCAGAAGGCCCAGTTCATGCAACAGAAAAATTATAGCCATATACCTAATCCTCTATACCAGCGCTCCCCAACTTTGGCACCAGGGACCAGTTTCATGGAAGACAATTTTTCCATGGGCACTGGGATGGGGGCGCCGTTTGGGGATGATTCAAGTTCATTATATTTATTGTGCAGTCAAACCTCTCTGCTAATGATAATCTATATTTGCAGCCACTCCCCGGTGCTAGCGTCACCACCTCAGCTCCACCCCAGATCATCAGGCATTAGATTCTCATAAGGAGCTGCAACCTAGATCCCTCACATGTGTAGTTTACAGTAGGGTTCATGCTCCCATGAGAATCTAATGCCCCTGCTGATCTGAGAGGAGGTAGAGCTTATGCGGTGATGCCAGTGACGGGGAGCGGCTGTAAATACAGATGAAGCTTTGCTTCCTCCCTGCAACTCATCTCCTGCTGTGCAGCCCAGTAGCAGTCTGCCACCTGGGGGTTAGGGACCACAGCTCTAGAGAATTTGGGTAGGACCATTTGGCTGTTATATTCTCAATTTTGTTTTGTGACCCAGGTATCGGGGACTGCAGCTCTATACACCTTCTCATGAAAGACTTGTACTGTCCACTGTATCCTTTCTGGGGCTTGCATTATTTTATGAGCAAACATAAAATATCTGATATTTTAATATAAAATGTCCATGCTATCTGCCAATAAGATAATAAAATCCCCAAGGTCAAGACTGACGACCAATGTCTCTTTTCATCTCATCTTAGGACATACGTAGCAATCACTCAGTATCTACATTTAAAACTGAAAATTAAAAGAAGCAAGCTCTAACACATTAAAAAAAAAAAAAAAGATTCTTCCAAGTTTCTTACTAACAGCATATGAAAAGAATTTGAAACCTTGAATTACAAAACGCTACTGGGAAATTATACTTTCACGAACATCTATTGTTTCTTTGTTCCTTGCCTGAAAATATGTTTCTCCCTGGGATATTAGCATATAACAAATAAAATCCTAAAGTACCTTATTTTCCTGCCCAAATGCAGTACTTAACTCTGGTTGATTTCTTAGCTAAAATTACTTACAGGAAGAAAAACTGCCTAAGTGTCTTTGATTATTACGGAATATCTGAGCCCTCGTCAAGTGGTACCAAATGTGTCACACAAAAAAAAACAAAACAAGCCTCAAACGGCATTGTATTTAAATATGATGATGTTTTTGATAGAGAAAATGAGAATTATTATTACCTATGTCGATTCCCACCCTGAGGATTAACCTTGCTCTATGGCTTTCATAACTGTGGCATTATAGCTACACTTTTCGTAACGAAGGGAAAATCCAGTGTCAAATAAGTAATTTAACATGGTTTACGGACTCCCCCACATCTGTGAGAGGAGGAGATTCAACTATTCCAGCTATAAATTTCTAAGCTTTTTGTTTCCTAAAGGAGAATTTACCTGAGCTCCTATAGGGAAAAGACGTGTGCTCACGAACTGAAGTCATAACGCCCCGGACCACGATCGCAATTTTAACAGCATTTACTTTATTTATTTATGCTATTTCCTTCCCATAAAAAATGAGTGAAGAATAGTCTCAGACTTCTGCTGGAGAATAGGAAAGAACTAACTGTACCAGGTGTAGCTCCACTCTCCCGCTCCTGACATGGACACTTCCCCACCAAACGATACGCACCAACCAGAAGGCAAATTTTCACAAAAGACGGAGAACTGAGCTACTATTAACTGGGTCATTTGAGTCTTTTAAAGAACCTGGACAAAAGGAAGAGAGGTTTGTTCTCTTAGCTAAATTATTTCTTCCGAGTTCATTCTTCCCAGGGATAGCTCCTGTGTATTGTCTTCAATGAACTCAATGATCTCTCAGCCCAACCACACTCTTGGGACTTCGCGATTCCAAGCACTCACCCGAGCTCTGCAGACTTCAGTCTCATCACCACCACAGAGATTTCTCATTCTCCTCCACTGTGCCCACCCACCAAGCTTTCAAAGATTGTGTTTATTAAACAAGCAGCACTGATTTATGCCCAATTAATTTTGCACTTCTAATTAAGCAGACACAGATAACCACCAAGCAGCATGTTTGAGCAGCACGAGATAACCAGGGTTACCAAGCTACCACCCTGAGTTGGTTTCACTCCAGCCCAAATAAACAATTCTGAGATTCCTAGTACATGCTGTTTTAGAGTGACTAAATATGGGATTCCCACTAGATTTTCTGAAATATAGAGAAGAACTTAAGAACCCTGAGTTTGGGAGCACTGCATCAGAGTCCCCACATAAGACTATCCTTGGGGGACTCCATCCTGTAGGACTCACATGAGCATCACCCCTGTTTTGGGAGCTCCCAGCTAAACTGAGGCTTCAGTGCCTGAGCAGCTAGCAGCTCTGCCCTACTGGGAAATAAAAGGGAGCTGGAGGTGGGTGTTTACACTGTACTTTTTGCAAGGTTGTTTTTTGGTTTTGGTTTTTTGGGTTTGTTTGTTTTTTTTTAACCTCGTGGTCAGCCTAATGTCTAGGTGTCTGATCCACAACCAGGGGGTGCCTCACCTTTTTATACTGGCAGATACCCTTGGGACTCTTGTCTTATCTGTGTCCAGATTGTACCTGCCTGATGATTGCTCTGGTGCTGGAAGTCCCCCCTTGTGTTCGCCCTAGTACCCCGGGGAAAACCCAGCCTGGGGCAGCCCCCAGAGGTCTTCATATGGAAGGTGCAAATTCAGTACATCACTGCAATAGGAAACAGGTTGAAACACTTTTACTTACAGATCCTGGGCAGGGAGGCATAACAAGTTAGGAAGGCAGTTTTCCATCCTCAGGTCATGTTAGGCAGAAATAAAGAGTCAGGCAGGAGACAGCACATGCATGGCAACTGGCAGTATGTATTAGGGAATAGGGGGTGGGTCTCTCTAAGGTCATAGGCAAATGCCTGAATGGTCCTTTCAAAGGAAGCAATGGGAAAGCCAGGAGCCCTGTCTGCTGGGCAGGAGAGACACCTCTGAGTTATCATCTTTGGCCATCAGTTTGAGCCATTTGGGTGTGGTGTAGAACTGGAAATTTGTCAAGGTGAGTAAGCCCTGCTTCTAGTAGAAGAAAGTTAAACTTGTATTCAAAATGGATGCTGAGGCGACATAAGATTAAGAATTCACCACAACTCTCTCTTCCTTAGAGTGGGTGTTCAGTGGCTAAAACCTGCATGGATGGATATGTTTCAAGATTTTATAGTATATTAAGCATTGAGCTGGATGCTTTACAGATACTGTCTGAAATGGCCATCATAGTAACTCTATGAAGTAGGTATTCACTCATTCATCCACCCATTAATTTAACAAAATTTTATAGACGGCTTACAATGTGCAAAGTATTGTCTGGGCTGGTAGGTCTACAGCATTAGAAAAGACAGATAAGACACTCTCCCTAAAGAAGTGTACACTCTATTCTGGAGATACAGACAACAAATAAGTGAAAAAACAGTTGTGCCATGAAATAAACACAATGACATAATAAACAGTGAAGAGAGGTACTACTTAGATCATGTGCTCAGGGAAGTTCTCACTGAGTCCCTAACTCTTGATTCAGGACCATTAAGGTATTAAGCTTGCTTTGCCAAGGAGGCAACTGAGGCTCAGAGAGATGTTCAGCAAAGAGCCCAAGATCACACATCCACTAAGACCAGGTTAGATTCTAACCTAGTGTTGTCAACCTCCAAACCTGTCTGCTTTCCACTATACCCCGGCGCCTCCCAAGAGGGACCTGATAAATACTAAACTCTGCTCTGTATCAGAGGATGTTGTAGTAGAAGTTCCAGCCTAGGCAGCCTATGTAGAGAGGAGGATGTTGCCAAAAAGAGAGATGAAAACAAAGAAATAAAATTCAAAATCATCCTCATGTATTTAATTGCATACACATTAGGGATGAGCATTTAATTTTTCTTTCTTCATTTTCCTCCTCCTCCTTAACTTTTCATAAAAACCAAAATGTTTGATGTTTTTTTCTTGGGATTTGTAATAAACGGTGTCCTGGTTTAATCTATAGATGTACTACATTTTCAGAGCCTATTTTTAAAGACATGAATGTTACATAAACACATTTGTCCTCATCAAAGTCTAGATCACCACCACCACCCCCATCTTCATAAAGAAGTATGGATCCATTTTTAAAAAAAAACATACACACACACAAAGGAAAAAGGTTCCTGTTGGCTGATTGCATGAGTAATGCAACGAACTGCCTTGATTACAAATGACATTCACAGAAGTTCTCTCTTCTACTTGGCCATTTTCTCTCTGAGTGATACTGAACAGAAGACAAGGTATTCATTCAGAGTGCTTCCAGGAACAGTTTTATTGAACCTAGGTTTTATTGAAGCTGAAGCACCCAGCTATCTTTGAGCCCCACAGAAAAAAACTCCTTCCAGTAAATGAAGGGCTATTACCTGAGGAAGGAGAGCAGTTGAGGCACTGCCTCCAGAAGAACAAAGCCTCTAGCTTTGAGTGCAAAGGCAGGAACTGGGGCTCAATTTGCAGATGACAGCTCCGACAGAGAAAGTCATTAAAGACAAGGACAGGACCGAAACCCATTGGGAGAGCTTGATTGCGGCCACTCCTGTTTTTTCAAACAACAGGACAGCTATTACTCTCTGTGATGTGCAAGGAGAAAAGCAACCCACTTCAGTCTCACAGTGCCCCAGTACAAAGATGGACCCCAAACCCAAGACTACTGGAAGAAAATGTCACTCCTACACCAACTCCTCCCTGACGGCCTGAAGTGACCTCCCTTTATCGTATCCCTTAATGGTATGCTATTGTGCATAGCATGACGTATGATTCCAGTAGAACTCAGGCTTCAGAATCAGACAGAGGGTCTTGGCTCTGCCACTTTGCAGCTGTGACACGGGATTTTTGTGAAGAAGGAGCGGGCCTTGAAAACCCCTATATAACATAGCTGTCTCCACTCAACCAAAAACAAAACAAAAAAAACCATGATTTTCTTTAAAAAATGGTAGGTGGTAGCTAAGATTTCCAAAATGAGAGACAGATGTTCATATACATACATATAGAGAGAGACAGACAGAGACAGAAACAGAGACAGGAGAGCTAATCAGAATTCTTCCCTTCTCTCTCTCTGCAGAAGTTGCACAGTATGAGCTGTTGGCAGTTAAGAGCTTACCATGAAGTGTCTACCTTAAATAATGAGATTCAGAAAATATGAGTAAGTACGGAGTTTATTCAAGCACAAAGCTTGAGGATTGCCACCTGGGAAAGCACTGAATGCATGTTTTCCAACGTGGAGAAGCTAAGGTTTCAGTTATACAGGCAGAGACAGACAAGTTCCAGCAAGTTTCCATTTTCATACAAAACCAGATACATAGGCCATTTGATGGGTTCCAGATTGCTGCATTGCGAGGAAGATTACCTTATTACTCCATGAGGAGGAGCAATGATCTAAGGGGATCTTATCTCCAGGGCTGCTTGATCTTCTTAATTATTTACAGGGGAAAAGAGGCAGAAGTTTCATGCCACGTGACTCAGGCTGCATAGCCCCATGCCTCCCAAGGTTTAGGGTAATTTAAAGTTCCAACAGCTTTAAGTTTCAATTATTTTAAGTTTGAATTATTTAGTTTCATAAAATAATACCAGTATGCAAAGAGAACGGAAAGGCTTACACTAAAGACAACAGAGGCAGAGAAAGAAGATCCTACAGGTGTTCAGGTCCCAGGTTCTGATGTTCCTGAACCTAGCTGCATGTCTGACCCTTTTTGTAATTTGGTTATTCAAATTTCCTGGAATTATCTAAAATCACTGTCTGCAAACTAAGGTCCTGAGGGACAAATCTAGTTGCAGCCTATTTTTGTAAATAAAGTTTTATTGGGACACAGACACATGTACTTATCTGTGAATTATCCATGGCTGCTTTCACCCTGCTAAGACCGCGTTGAGTCATTGTGGCCCTGAGATCAGATGGCCCACAAAGCTGAAAATATTCACTATCTGGACCTTTACAAAAAAAGTTTGTCAACTCTTGATTTAAAACAACTCAGTATTCTTCCAATGATTTCTCCTTTTTGCCTGAGGTAGCTCAGATTGATTTGTTACTTGCCACCAAGAATCATGATGAAAGCTGTCTTCAAATTTCTCTTATGCTCAGTATATCTCATGAATAGCTTATGTGTGCTAAGCCCTTTGCCCTTTTCTGAGCTCACTTTCTCTTTCTGATCATTTCTTTAAGTGCAGGAGTTAGTCATGCCACTCTATATTATGTTTTTAATCGGGGCTTTATATGTAGGCCCTCCCTCCTTCCTTCCCTTTCCCCTATAAACTTTTGGCAAGGTAGAAGCTACTTCTCATTCATCTCTGGTTTTGCCCTCCCCTGGTGCCTAGTGTAATAAATGCAATAAACACATGTTGTATCTCGAATTGAATTTTCAAATACTCCTTCATTTTGCAAACATTCTGCCAGCTCCCAGGCCAAATGTTAACAGGAGAACCATTTCATCAAGAAACAAAATAAATCCTCAATCTCTGAATGTTTTAAAGCGGTCATTTTGAAAGCCTGGTCTATGAGCAGCAGCAGCAACCTCACC
>RJWJ010014151.1:0-38466 GCA_004363605.1 Indri indri | reverse complement strand
GACTCTACATGCTGTCCAGACTGTCCAGTCTTCCTGTCAGCTTCGAGATTTGAGCAACACACTTTATCCCCCTCCCCACCATGAACCCTGCTCTTCATGTTTAAACATCTGAGGTCTTTTGTACGTATTTCCAATACACATCACAAGTCTTCAGCACCCTTGCCACTCTGTCTGAAGTAGTCCAAATTTGTATTTACTTTAAAAATGTGACTTTCCAAACAAAGTACAACTTTCCAAACAAAGTGCAACTTTCCATGTGGTCTGTCTCACCAGAGGAGAGCAAACCCATCATCTTTTATTCTAGACATTATATTTCATTCAACGTAGCCTAGAGTTGCCCAAATTAACCCTCCCATTCTTATTAACCCATTTGATGAAACAATTTTATATGGCAGTGGAGTCTAGGAGACTGGTTGCTCCTAGAAAGAAGACATAGAGGACAGCATATCTTACAAGTTGATAAGATACGAGAATGGCCAATTATTTGTTTCTTTAAATGCTCTAAATTCACCTAGCTTGTGCTGAGCCCGCTTTTCTCCACTTGTCAGAAAGTATACCATTAGCACGGTCCTCAAACACCTTTCGGAGGACTCACACTTGGTCTTAATATGCCAGTCCAGTCTAGTAAGCTCCAGAAAAACAAACGTGAAGTGACTTTGCTGAGATTTGTCCTTGGAGACTGCTTGCTGGCGCCACCTACTGGCATGAGTGTCCCTTAACAGTTTCTCCTGGGTGGCACACTTAGGAACTGAGACTGAGCTCCCCAATCGGCGGTTTGTAGTTTGTAGAATTTATTCTCCTCCCTTAGAAAACTAAAATGATGCGAATTTCCCACTTACAGTCTTCTGATAGCCATGAGGTTACAATAGTCCCACCAGCAGCAGTTTGGTGATCTCATATGCATGTTCTCTCAGTAAATTACACTTTGATTTTCCTGGGCCATAAGGCACAAAGGTAAAAGGATTAATATCCTTACCTATCTTGTGCATGATGAGAAAGTAACACAATTTACAAAGAAATTAAATTATTAATCATAAAAGTACTAACTTTCATTGGTACTATTGAAAGTTAATGTATCTATTTCTCTCCCTCATATATTTTTTATGTATGTTGTTTATCCCAGCCTCCAGTATTTTGCCATGTATGTATGTTATATATATATATATATGTTCTATTTCATATGTAATAGAATTCACTCATGACCCAAAACAAGTATTTTGTAGAGAGAGAGTATAAAGTACACAGGGTTTTTTAAATAATTCAAAAAAAGTTCTCTGTAATTAACTCATTTCTTCTTTAACTTGAGCCTGGCCAGCTTAAGCCAGGCTTTACTTCTTTCCATTGGCAAAATCTGTGATGTGCTCATTAAAAAGACATTGAACCAAGGATTGTTAACCTGGGGTCTTCCAATATTCAAGAGGTCCATGGACAGAAATCAAGAGGTTCATGAACTGGAACAGTTTTTAAAAATCTTTTTTAAATGAACAAAAGAAAGGCAGAGAGAAGGGAAAAGAAAATACACTTTTATTCTCATTAACCTTTAACTAAAATTAAGCAGTTTATCAAATATAATTGTAGGCCACAGACATCACATTATAATTGTTGCAGATATCTTGAAATATCACTTTTGTTCATTGCTTATTTCAAAATGACGATGGGGGACTGCCTCTGTATCTGATTATGCACTGCATGAATAAAGAAGCACATAGATTACTATATCTCCTATTTTCTTAAATAGTCTGTAACTACCTTTCAATGTAATTGGCTTTCTTTGCAATCCTATGCATTCCATTTTATGCACTTAAAAACGCAATACTGAGAATGAGTTCAAAAGCCTCACCAGACTACCACAGGGGCCAAGAGTGCCTTTATTAAACTCTGTTGAGAGCTTGGTTGGGAAAATCAATCCTTCAAGTCATTCTGTGCCAGGGGAGCCTGAAGAATGGCCTCAGAACAGACGTAACCACATTCTCCCCTTGCCTCTGAGGTTCTAGGCACCTGACTTTAGAAGAGATGTTAATAATAATTACAAATTTCCTTTCTAGCCTGCCAAGAATGCTGGGGAGCACCCCACCCTGGTGGGGTTCAGTAGCATCAGGCATTTCAGGGGAAATAGTGCCATCTGGTGGCGATATTCCTCCTCCGCTGCACACTTCTGTTTGTCTTGCAGTTAAGAACGTTCACGTGAAGCAAATCACAGTGGCATTTAGAAGGATCAGTGCACAGCTCTTCCCCTGTCTGTCCACTGCATGTGCTCAGTTTTGTCAATTCCCAAATCTCACAGATTCAGTGCATGACAATGCTCAGGCGAGGTTCTGTAGAATCACATTTTTATCTCCTTTTTAGACAATGATTGGCAGTATTTCAATTCTAGTTCTCACAAGGCTTCCATAATGCGGAAGGTCCCAAACCCCTCAAAATAGCATTTTCATTTGGGATAGTGCCTGGATCATTTCAAATCCAGGGTATACAAAAAGATTTTAGGGCTTCTGGGGGTGGAGGGAGCACCCATCTCTCTCTCTGGAGGCTTCAAGGAGCGTTGATCATACTGGACTCCCGGGTTTCTGACACACAGACCCTGGATTTTCTTTCACATTTTGACCAACTTGCCTTTGACGCAGCACTTGTGATGCCAGCTCTTCACTTGGGCTCACTGCTTCCCCGCTCCTCGACCACTTTTCACAACTTCCACTGCTTGCTTCTTGGTCCGAGCCACCAGCCTCTGTTCCCAGGTTGTTGCAACAGCCTCCTCTGGTTTCCCTTCCTCACCTTTGGCCCCCTCTGTTCATTCTCCACGTGGCAGCCAGGATGATCTTGTAAAAAACACAAGTCAGATCGTACCCATCCATTCCTCTGCTCACAATCCTTTTCCCTCAGAGAAAAAAATAGAAGTCTTCTTTTTATGTTTTTCTTTTTCTTTTTTAATTTCAGAATATTACAGGGGTACAAGTGCTTTGGCTATATATATTGCCTTTGCACCACCCAAGTCAGAGGGACAAGCATGCCCATCCCCCAGACAGTGCGCACCGCACCCATTAGGTATGAATTTACCCATCTCCTCCCCCACCACCTGCCCGACACCCGATGAATGTTACTTCCACATGTGCACATAAGGGTTGATCAATTAGTACCAATTTAATGGCGAATGCATGTGGTACTTGTTTTTACATTCTTGTGATACTTCATTTAGAAGAATGGACTCCAGCTCCATCCAGGATAATACAAGAAGAGCTAGATCAGCATTGTTTTTTATGGCTGAGTAGAACTCCATGGTGTACATATACCACATTTTATTAATCCACTTGTACTGATGGACACTTGGGTTGTTTCCACATCTTTGCAATTGTAAATTGTGCTGCTATGAACCTTTGAGTGCAGATGTCTTTTTTTATAGAATGTATTTTTTTCCTCTGGGTAAATACCTAGTAGTGGGATTGCTGGATCAAATGGTAGTTCTACTTTCAGTTCTCTGAAGTATCTCCATATTGCTTTCCACAGAGGTTGTACTAGTTTGCAGTCCCACCAGCAGTGTATGAGTGTTCCTATCTCTCCACAGCCACGCCAGCATTTGTAGTTTTGGGACTTTTTGATAAAAGCCATTCTCACTGGAGTTAAGTGATATCTCATTGTGGTTTTGATTTGCATTACCCTGATGATTAGAGATGTTGAGCATTTTTTCATATGTTTGTTGGCCATTAGTCTGTCTTCTTTTGAAAAGTTTATGTTCATGTGTCACAATATCCTGCAAGACAGTGTAATCAGTCTCGCGGATAACTCTCTAACTTCATCTTGTACTACACTTACCCTCACCAGCAATACTGGCCTTCTTCTTGTTCTTCAAACAAACCAGGCATGCCTCTGCCTCAGGACATTTGCACTTGCTGTTCCTTCTGCTTAAAATACTGTTCCTTTAGGTACCAACAAGGCTCATCCTCTCACTTCTTTCACAGGCCCAGAGACTCTGTCACCCTTCCATATTTTATTTTTCTCCATAGTACTTATCACCATCTATAATTTTGTTTCACTTACTAATTTTTTGTCTTCTTCCCCTTGCTAGAACATAATCTCCATGAGTATAGAGATTGTTGTCTCTTCAGCTTATTATAGTATCCCTAGTGTCTAAAAAAGTGCCAGTCACGGAGCAATCAACTGTTGAATGAAAGTCCCATATTTCCTGCCCTCATGAGATCCTTATCTACCTGTTGGATGGATTTTATTTTAGTGTGCCAGCAGTGAGACCTGTCCCACCTGAATTCTCCCGGCTGTGAGGGTCACTGGATGATTCTCAAGTATGTTCTGAGCTATGGCAGGTGTTTCGTTGCTACTTATAGAATCAAAGCAAGACCGCCAAAAAGAATAGTGGCCCAAATCTACTTCTTATGTCAAATTTGAACCTCTTGGGACACAAGGATCACTAAATTGCTAGTTTTTATTGTGATTATTTTGGGTAAAGCAACAATATACAAATTGACAATGTTCGTATAGAATCACTACACTTCAGTTTCTCCTTGGAAGCTTTTTTAAAATTACCGATGCTTAGGCCCCTCTACTAAGGAATTCTGACCTCATTAGTCTGAGCTGGGGGCTGAGGCATCAGTGTTCTTTAAAAGCTACCAGGTGGTTTTATGTACAGCCAGGGCTGAGAAGCACTAATTCAGTACTTTACAACTGACAAAGCCCTTCCATGCATGACTGCATTTGCTTGTCACAATTCTGTGTGATAAGATGACTTTCGTCCCCATTTTACAAGAGATCCAAGGGGATAACTAACTTGCCAAGCCACGAAGGAGTCTAAGAGCTGGGACTTCGATCTAGTTCTGGCCCTAAATCCAAGGCTCTTCCCAACCAGAGTATAGTAAAAGTCATCTGTAAACATCCATACATAACAATCTCTATTGCTTCTTGATAACATATTTCTAGTTGTATTTTATCATCTGTCTTATCCCATTAGACCATTGACTACAAAACATAAGAACAGAGACCAGGTTTCCTTGTTCGCTCAGAGGCCAACACATTCTAGGCTCTTTACAAGTTATTTGTTGAGAGAATGAAAATGAATGAATGAACTAAAAAGTGCAGCCATTGTGTCACTGGCCCATTTGCTCTACTGTTCTCAGCAAATTAGTTGTCAGTTTGGTGGTTCTTGTCCAGCTTTGATGACTGCACTATCCAATGAAAGTTACACTCAAATGCTGGTTTTTACATCTGAGGTCACACTTTACCCAGGTCAGAGTGACTGTCAGGAAGAACTGTCTTTGCTTTTCTTCTTCCCAGAATATTTCCGCAGCTGAAAGATTGACCGGAGCACTGGAATGAAGAAATTAATTTATGTCTGCTCAGAAGTCCCAAAAAAAGCAGGCTTGTCATAAGTAGGTCTCAGTGGAATAACTCTTTTTCTCAGCAAGTCGAGGTGGAAAGAGAAGGGAAGAATGATCTTCATTAAGATATTTTCACCAATCAGTTTCTTTCCAGATGAATCTAATGGCTCCCCACAAACCAGAAAAGTCCCATCACCTGTAGTCAAGAATGGTGTGGTCCCATTACTTAGCCTGTGACTAGAGCTTGTGGACCAGGGTTTCTCAACCTTGTCACTATTGACATTGGGATTAGATAATTCTTTGTTGATGGGGGCTCCTCTGTGCATTGTAGGATTTTAGGGGCAGCCCTGGCTTCTGCCCCTTAGATGCCGTAGCACTCACCCCGTGATGGTTAATCGTATGTGTCAACTTGGCTGGGCCACGTTGCTCAGATATGTGGTCAAACATTAATCTGGATGTCTCTCAGAGTGTGTTTTTGGATGAGATTAACATTTAAATCAGTGGACTTTGAGTAAAGCAGATTGCCCTCCATAAAGTAGGTAGACTTCACCCAATCAACTGAAGTCCTGAATAGAACAAAAGACTGATCTCTGAGAAAGGGAATTCTGCCAGAAGGTGGCCTTTAGACTCGAATGGCAGCCTCAACTCTTCCAAGGTCTGCAGCCTGAAGGCCTTTGCACTTGAACCTCAGATTTTGGACTTGTCAGACTCCATGATCACAAGAGTCAGTTCCTTAAAATAAATCTTTCTCTCTCTCTCCTCTCTCTTGCTCACTCTCTCTTGCTCACTCTCTCTCTCTTTATATATATATACATATATATATATATATATCTTTTATATATCTACATCCTATCAGTTCTGTTTCTCTGGAGAATCCTGACAGATACACCTCTGTAGTAACAACCTTAAATGTCTCCAGGCTTTGCCAAATGACCCGAGGGGGGATAAAAGCAGCCTCCTTTGAGAATCGCTGCTGTGGACAGATCAAGCTGGCATTCTCTCAGACATAGTTCCTAGAGAGGCTGACCAGGGAACAGTCCAGAATCTAGTGGAAGCTAATGTATCTCCTGGAAGATGTTCTCTATGTATAATTCATTGGAATTTATCATAAGCTTGACCTGACAGCAGGGGTATCAAGGAATCTACAGAATATTTCAGGGCTGATCAGCCCTATGTTTGAGCCATAAAATTCTCTCATTTAGAAAAATCGTATAATATGTGCCTGAATTGTTCTTCAAAGAAAAAGAAAGGCAAATCGCCTTTAAGTCTTGTCCTTACAAAGCTCATTTATAGAATGTGCTCACTCTCTCTCTCACTCTCAATTACTATACGTTAAAAAATAAAAATTGCTTGTACAAGAAGAGCATAAACTTGCTCAATCAGTGCTGATTTTGGATGCTTATAGAGGGCACCTGAGAGTATCAATTGAAAGAAAAAGAGACGGAGAAATATAATGTGGTCATTATTCCTAAGCTGTAAACTTTAATGTTTAAGTCCTGTCTGAAAACAGCATTGGATGACTCAAAAAGTGGCTCTATTGACAACAAAAATACTTCCATCAAAAATGAATATGCAGAGTTTATTAAGTGAAATGTGAAAATAAGGATAAGTAATATTTATAGATTCATATATTATTTTAAAAGTGGTTTTAAATATGTACCTGTCACTAAATAAATATTATAAGGGGACATTTGGTTAGTTCACTTATAAAAGTTTAATTAACCAAGTTGGCCCAAAGGCACGCTGGGGGCTTGTCTCACTGTCAGAAAGGAAGAAGCCTGTGTATTCAAGTGTATTTAGTGTCTGGTAAAGCAAAAAGATTGGAGATTTTACAAACCCCTCTTCTTTCTCCCTCTTCTTCCTCTGCCTTTCTGCTCTACCTTTTTCTCCACTTCCCTTCCCCATTCTTCCTCCCATCCTCCTCTTCTGCTTTCTCTGCTTGGTCTTTTTGCCTTGCTTTCTCTCCATCCTTTCTCCTTATTTTTTCAAATATGTACCTGTGGAAGATCTCCATTCTCTTTGGTTGTACGTACCCATTCTTGTTCATATATAAAATTCTGATGGAAAGAAAAGAATTTAGAAGAACAGGTGGAAAAAAAAAACAACAATTCTTTTTAGGTCACTGAGAATGTCAGCATATAGGAGCCTACAGAGATGGACAAGGCCTGTGAAATAGTCGCAGGGAGGATGGCTCCAACCATAAACTTGGCGAAATACCACTCACTGACCCGCCATGTGAATCTCAGAATGGTGCTTCTCAGCACAGGATTGCAAAAAATAAAGCAAAATTCAGTAAAGGGTATGTCTTGGCTATGCTTTCTACAGCAGGTACGAATTTGCTGCAAGAATCAGCTTTCTTTTTTTTCCTAAATCCAATAAATTTGGCTAAGCTGCCACCTACTAGAGGTAGTAGAATATGTTCAGTTGTGTTTGTGGAAGCCCCTCTCTCACCCCTCATTCCTGCATCATGAAGAGTCTGCAGGACTTGAGCTGCCCATAAAAATCACAGATCGGGGCCTTTAATCTTTAGTTTATTACGGTTGTCAAGGAACTGCTCACTCCCCAAGCCCTATGGACCCTCAAAGGCATAGTCTCCTGCTCCACTCTGTATCCCCCTGCATTGCAGGAGCCCCACCTGCCCCACCCCATCCCCACCATACTTCCCATCACCACCTGCTCTTGCTCTCTGACACCTGGAACATTTTCCCTCTTGGACATTTCAGGTCCATTCTTCAAGGAGCCCCACTTTCCTTTCTCTTCCTCTTCTTTTTTTCATTAACAGTCTGTTCCGTTAGAAGCAAAGGGGTGAGGAAAGGGGAAAAGCCTTCTCATTCTTTTAGTTGTAGCTATAAGACTGAGACTGAATTATGCCTCAGTAAATTATTCTCCCATGCTTGTTTTCTGATTTCCAGACTGTGGTGCGTTTTCTCAACATCTCCTGCTTGAAATATTTGAACAAATTATTAGATTGTACTTATTTTTTATCTCAGATATTCCTAGATAATATTTCTTGATTTGCATCATTTCTTCATTATTTTTTGTTCGGTTCCCATGAAAAAGAGTGGTTAAAATGAGCAAGTCCAGAAGTTGGATGTAGTCATGTGTCACTTAATGACAGGGATACATAACGTTCTGAGAAAGGCATCATTAGGCAATTCTGCCATTGTACGAACATCATAGACTGTACTTACACAAACCTAGATGGGATAACCTACTACACACCTAGGCTATATGAAACAATCTATTGCTCCTAGGCTACAAACCTGCATAGCATGTTACTATACTGAATACTGTAGACAATTGTAACACAGTGATATTTGTGTATCTAAACACATCTAAACAGAGAAAAGGTACCATAAAAATATAAAAGACTAAAAACTAGCACACCTGTATAGGGCACTAACTATGAATGCAGCTTATAGGACTGGAAGTTGCTCTGGTTGGGTCAGTGAGTGGTGAGTGAATGTGAAGGCCTAGGACATTATACACTACTGTAGACTTTATAAACACTATACACTTAAGACTACGCTAAATTTATTTTTTAAAGTAATTGTGCTACAACATTATGATTGCAATGACATCACTAGGCAATAGCAATTTTTCAGCTCCATTATAATCTTATGGGGCTACCGTTGTATGTGTGGTCTATCGTTGACCAAAATGGCATTATGTGGTGCGTGACTATATGCTACAGAACTGTCCCATTAGTGTGTTCATATGCTGTACCCCAACTTTTCCCTAGATCCTTTCCTGATATGTATCATTTATAGGTATTTTAAAAGATTACTGTTAGGAATAATTATTGTCCCTACTGTATTAAAAAGAATGCATGTGGGACCAGGCTAACTTTTCTTTAGAGGTAAAAATGCCAAAGTCATTAAAAGGCCCAAATCACTTATTCTGTATGACAAAGATCTGTAATAATAATTCTTGTGAATATTCCTTTATAAAAGTTTTAAAATCTGTCCTTTCTTTTCACTCCCTACTATCAGTACATTGGTCTGGCCCCAGGTGACTTTCTGCTTAGGGGACTGAAATAAAGCACTATCATTCCTGCTTGTAGTAGATCCCGCCAATAAACTGTCCATAGCCCCACCCTGACCTCTTTACTGCACACTGCCCAGCAGATGGATCTCTGAGGGTTTCTCTGATACCACCAAATGCCAACTTGATGCCCATGTGGAGGCTGGAAATGCTAGGGAGCTACGACCTCATGCCCCAGAAGCAGCCCCCAGCCAATGACTGGCATGAGTTCATGTATAAATACCCAGCTCCTGTACCCTGTGGACGGGACATCTCTGAGGTATATGTTCTGCACTGGCTCCCAGAGTTCCCTAACAACCCAACAAGGTTAATCGTCAGCTACTCACAATGGTAAATTGTTTGACAATGAACATTTTGTTGGCTGCCTTCTATTCCCTGTCTCACTCCCCTTTCTCATACAGGCATTTCCAAAATAAGCTATTTGCACTGGAATCTTTTGTTTAGGGCCTTATCAAAGATCTAGATTTCCTTCCTGCAGGAAGACAAGGCAGAGGTCACTTGCTGCAAGACAGCACCTGCCCTCCCTCTCCCACCCAAGAGCCTCCTACTGCCTCTCCTGGCCACCAGGCCAATATCCAGTCTTAAATCCCAGGGACATATTGGGCCTGAGGAGGGAGAAGAGAGATTATATTCCAAGGGGCCTACAAGAATTGCCCATAGCATGTCCTGTCAAGAGTGGAGGTAAATGTCAAAGTCATTAAAAGGCCAAAATCACTTGTTCTATATGACAAAGGTCTGTAAGAACAATCCTCATGAATATTCCTGCATAAAAGGTTTGAAAATCTACCCAGGTGCTGGATTATGAGAGGATTTGACCAAGGACTGGAAGATAAAAATGAACAAGCAAGAATACATGACTTAGGGTCACTTTTTCAGGACATAGGTTTTAGCATCCCAGAGAGGTCCCCAAGAGAAGGGGCAAACACACTGTTATGTGGCTTTCCAAAGCCTGGGAAAAGCAGTGCCCAATTGCTGATCAAAGGTGAAATGCCTGAATTGCCACAGCAGAAGGTAAAAAAGGATGGAAAAAATAGATGGAAAATAGGATCAGAAACAGTTCATTTTCCTTGGAATGAACAACAATATTCATTTACAGTTTTGTACCAGGACTATGTTAGCTCGCCCACCCTCTGTCTTAATATAGTCCGAAGAGATCTGGACCATCTGGACAAGCCGCAGAATATCCCATTGATACATTACATCAATATAATGAAGACGTGGCTGTTATGCTGGGGACCTTGGTAAGAAACATGTGCTCCAGAGGGCAGAAGATAAACCCTACAAAGATTCAGGGACA
Source organism: Indri indri (assembly GCA_004363605.1). Classification (NCBI taxonomy): domain Eukaryota; kingdom Metazoa; phylum Chordata; class Mammalia; order Primates; family Indriidae; genus Indri; species Indri indri. The sequence continues at coordinate 27,807 of RJWJ010014151.1, read as the reverse complement.
GGCCACTTCAGTAAAGCTTCCAGGAGTCAAATGAGAGTGGACACAAAGTATAAACAGTTTCACATGCTAATACTCATCAAAAAGGATCCACTATCCACTAAGGAAGAGACACTGAACAAGCAAGTAGACAAAGCGACTTAGCCAGATGACATTAGTCTTCAGCACTGGGCACGATGTGCACATTAATAGAGTGACCACGTAGCAGAGGTGGGACCACGCATATGCCCAACAGCATAAACTTTTACTTACTGAGGCCAGTGTCACCACTGCTTCCTCAAAATGTGGGGACTTCCAGCAACAGAACCCAATGTGGAGTCCCTAATATGGCCTTATTTCCCAAAAGGACCAACAGGCCACTTGGTGGCAAGTTAATGACATTGGGCTCTTTTTATTCTGGAAGGGCCAGCAGTTTTTCCTCACTGGGACAGAGTCTTATTCCAAGTATGGCTTTGCCTTTCCTACCCACAGAGACTAAGCCAGCATCAGTGTCCAGAAGCTTATGAAGTGCCTAATCCATAAGCATGTAATTCTGCATAACATAGCATCCAAACAGGGGACACACCTCACAGCAAAGGAGGCGCAGGAGTGGGCCCATGGTCACACAATCCACAGGTCATATCACATACTGCACCTCCAGAGGCAGCCAACCTGATAGAGCCTAATGAAGGCACAGCTGAAGCACCATCTTACAGGTAATAGTCTACAAAAATGGGGTGCTATCCTCCAGAATGCAGAATAAATAAATCTAAATCAGAGAGCTCTCTACAGTGCTATGTCCCTAATAAGAATACATGGGTCTAGGAACCAAGGGGTAGAAGGAAAAATCATCATTCTCACCATCATTCTCAATGGCCCTCTGGGGAAATTTGTGTTTCCTGTCCCCACAACTCTGGACTCTGCAGTATTAGAAGTCCTTGCCCCCAAAGGGGACACAGTCTTGACAGGGGACAGAGCAAGAGTTTCATTGAACTTTGGATACCGCCTGGACACTTTGGACTCATTGCGTGTGGGACCAACAGGTGAGAAGAGGAGTCTCCATCTTGGCAAGTGTGATTAACTGCTCAGCAGGAGGAGGCAGAGCTTCTTTTATTCAGCAGCATATGAAGGAATATATGTAAAAACCAGGTGATCCACTCAGGTGGCTCCTTAGTCCCCACTATAACTGCAAACGGAGATGTATAGCAACCCTTGCCTTAGAAGGTCTCAGATCCCGCAGGAATGATGGTTTAAGTTACACCACCAGGTAAGCCATCAAGACCTGCCAAGTTAACAGCTGAGGGTGAGGTGAAGTTGGAATGGATCATGGTGGAGCCAGATGATGAGGACCGGCTGCAGCCCCCAGGAGACTAGAGTTTGTCCCACTGGTCTCCCTCTTCTTTCTCCTCAGCAGGAGAGGGCCACAGGGATGGTGGAAGAGCCACTCCTCCAACATGGACAGAGAAATAGATCTGTGCCATGTGAAGGGTGGACTCTGACAGCCACGGAGTGAACCACCCCATGTCCTTTCAAGAGAGAACCTTCTGTGAGGAATGCAGTTAGCTGATACCTCCAGCTGCCATGATTTCATGATCCACCATGGCATTCATGCTCCGGCCATGCTGGCCCTGGCCTGCTCCCAGCCAGGAATTGAGCATGGCAGGGCTGGGCCAGTCCTACTCAATTTGGATCTCCTTTAAGGAGAAATCTTTGCCGTGGAGTTCCATGTTGGCTTAGCCAAGACTTTCTCGGAGCTTTACTTCAATCTGAAGACTTCCTTCCATACCCTCCTTCCTTCTGTCTCTCTCTCCACACGTGTTGGATCTGGATCATGGTCCGAGGCTCTCCCCACTTACTCCTATTTCCTCTTCCCTCGTCCTCCATAGGTTTTTCTCACAATACGTCTCTTGGCCTCCTAATTCTACTTTAGCATCTGCTCCCTGGAGAATTCGAACTGACATAATGGATTTGGGCAGGTCCATTAATTTTTTTCTTCATCTTCAAAGGAAGAGGTAGGTTGGGTAGGTAGGTAGAGCTAGATCATCATCCTAAGTCCCAATTTAAAATTTCTATAGTTTTTAAAAGTAAAATGAGAGGAATAATTAGAAAATTATTGATTATTCTTTCTTCATATTTGAAACAAACAAGTTTCTTATTTGTTTACCTAATAAAATATATGCTTGGTTATCAAGTCTTTTTTGCTCATAAATTAAGGAAATCATAAGGTAAAACCAAGTGCTACTTTCCAAAGGCAATACCTTTTATCAATCCCGAAAGCAAAATTTAAACTAAAACTTAAACCCCAAACATGTTAATTGTTCTTGTCCTAGCCAAAAACTGGAGCTGGTACATGTTGCTTGAGGAGTTTTGTTTTACAAAACCATAGTTCATTATAAATGCCCTGTGTGTAAGTGATAATTTTTGGGCTTTAATATTAACTACTTTTTATTTTATTTCTCCATCATGTACTGACACAAATCTTTCATTAAGGTGAGACTTTATACTACACTCAGATAAACTTTCATCTTGGTCATATCATTTTTCTGCTGCTCCAAAGCATGTCACCAAAGAAAGCAAATTAGGATGAGGTTAATTCCATGTTTACTAGACAGCAACCAGAACATTATGAATGCTCAATTGATGTTTAGACCATATTAGTGAACTTTTTAGCAAATTTATGGTATTGAAAAAAATAATGCACCCTATTCAGAAGCCATTCTTTTTTACTAAAGAAAAATGTGTTGGCAACTGCTTCGTTTCCATAGATTTATAATTCTAATAAGTCCTGAAAATAAACCCAATCTTTGCCAAAATCTCACTTATGCTTTATATCAGTAACATGCCCTTTATTCCTGCTTATGCATTTGGGAAATAGAAAGAAAAAACAGCCCAATTAGTTAAAAATCCACTAATTAGAACTCTAAAGAACTGATTTTGGGGAGGGGAGCTGTGTGGGAGCTGACACCTAACATACTTTATTTTTACGAAATAGAGAAAATTTCATGAAATCATGTGAAATTGAAAAAAGGCATTTTCTAGAGTATGTTTGGAAGTGTATAGTTCAAATGTAAGCCATTTTCAATATCTAATGGTGTTAAATCACTATAGATCTCAATCCACAAGGAAGATACAATTATGTCCAAGACTTATTCTACCTAAAGAAACAAGTTTATTATACATTTAATTCTTTAATTCTGGTGAATGCAGTAAAAGGAGGTAGCAGGAGATTTAACCTGCAGTTAACTAGAAAATCAAATCAACAACTTGGATCCCATTCCTTAAACAAGTGAGTTTTAACCTTAGCTGTATGTTCACATGACCTGGAGAGCTTTCCAAATTCTCAATGCCCAGGTCCTACTCCAGACCAATTAAATCAGAATTACTGGTTTGTTTTTTTTTTTTGTTAACTCCACAGGTGATTCTGATGTGCTGCCAAGACTGTGATTCACAGCCTTGGAAACCACAGTTATTTTAAGTTTTAAACCAGATTAAGTTAAGTTACAAATTAAATCTCTACTGCTGGATAAAAGCATATTTGCTGAGTGACCTTTAATTTTATGAGAGTACTAGAAAAAGAATGAAATCCAAATGCCTGGCTAACATTATATTTGCTGTTCTTTCTATCCTGGGAGTGGCCACGTAACCCAGTTCTAGGCACTGAAATAAAAGGAGACCCCCTGCTGGATCTTTTCCTTCTGGGATAAAAGAACAGAGCCTGTTGGGGTGGGGGGAAAGAGGATTTCATTCCTTTCCCCATTTTTACTAGCCCTGAACTGTAATATAAATCCTGAAACAGAGCACATCTTGCAATCAGAAAACAAGTGTAAGAATAAAGTCAACAGGTTGAGGATGGCAGTGGAATGTAGAAACAGAAAGAGCTTGGGTCTTTGTTGACATTGTTGAGTCATTGGACTACAGCCACTGACTACCTTCAGAATTTTTGTTGTGTGAAGAAAATTATTGCTTAAGCCACTATTAGCTGAAATTTCCATTACTTGCAGCCTAAGTATTTCTAATGAATACACCTTGATTCTCTCTCAAGCTATGAATCATTCAACATTTACTAATGGCTAAGAACTTTATAGATATTATCACTTTTGAGTCACACAGCAACCCCCCCAAATAAGTGTTGTTATTTCCATTTTACATATGCAGAAACTGAGGCCCATACAAGTCAACTACCTTGCCCATGGCCATACAGAATTTAGATTTTAAGCCAGATTGATTTGATTCCAATGCCAATGCTCTTAATTGCATTGCTATAGTGCTGTTGTTAACCTCTTGGATGTGTGCTTATCAAGCTGCTCTGATTATATGATGTATCATGCAAAAAGAGCATCTTATGCTTCTAGGAGTACATATAGATGTCTACATTTAGATAATTAAAGAATTAATGGGCTTACTTGGTTAAAAGCAAAATTGCAGCATAAAGTTTTAGGGGGCTGTTCTGCAAAACTTCAAGATACTTTCAACACACTTCAAAAAAAAAACGCACTCAATTCAATACACTTTCACAGGAGACTTCATAAAAATTATTAGTAATAATCCAGGGTTTTGGTACGTGATAACATTTTTCTTCTCCCTGGTGAAAGGCAAATGAATTGTAGGATTTTGGTGTATGTGTTTAAGGCAACTACCTGGATATGTCTTCAAGGATATGAAACGCTGCTAACTGTGGAATTGGAAACACAAATGTATCCCTTCCCAGAATTGTGTGGTAGGGTGTTTGTGATTTTTTTCCTTTGGGGCCAGTCTTTACTTGTCAGGTGTTTCAAGGTGTCTAATATCCCCACTATGATACTATTTGCCCAGAAGGCACTGCTGATGGGCCTCCTACAATTCTTGTTCCATATTCTCTTCTCTTAGCATTTACTGGAGAATGAATGGATTAGAGAAGGCAGTACAGAGACAGCCGTGTTGAGTCTAGAGTCAGGCTCACTGGACGAGAGCTACAATATTTTCCCTTTCTCCATAAAATGAAGAGAAAAGATGTACTTCAAAATTGTTCTTATGGGACTTAAATGAGGTGAAATTTAAATATACTTGTAACAGTTAAGGCAGAAAAGTATTTATCAAGTATCTATCTGCTGAGTAGTGAGCTGGTGCCTGAAAAGTACTGATGGCTCCTGTTCTCATAAAGTATACTAGTAAATTACTAGTCTCAAGTCTAAGGCCTTAAAGGGCAGAAAACAGAGTGAGTTGGAAGATAGTAAAATCTGAAGTTTGACGCACCTGAGATCAAGTCCCAATTCCTCAACTTTCCAGATGTAGTGGGTTTGAATGGTCTCCAAAAGACACGTCCATGTCCTAACTCCCAGAACCTCTGAAAGTGACCTTATTTGAAAAAGGTGTCTTTGCAGATGTAATTAAGGACCTCCATATGAGATAATTTTGGACTACTTCAGTGGGTCCTAAATCCAATATTAAGCATCCTTAAAACAGACAAAAGACAGAGACACAGAAGAGGATGACATTAGAAGGCAGAGGCAGAGATTGGAGTCACGTCCAACAGCAAGGCACAGTACGCCTGGAACCACCAGAAGCTGGGAGCAGCAAAGGAGTCTCCCCTAGAGCCTTGAGAAGGTAGAGACTCTACCGATAGCTTGATTTTGGCGTTCTATCCTCCAGAACTGTTAGAGAGTAAAGTTCTGTTATTTGATAGGATCAAATTTGTGGTGTTTCTTCATCTGTAAATTGGAGATAATATCCTAACCATAGTTGTATTTTCTGAAGTGGGAAATGGGATACTTGCATTACCCAGGAACAGGCAGACATTAAAAATGACATTTATTGAGAGCTTTTCATGATCATTCACGGTGCTAAGAGCTTTACATGTATGACTTAACTATTTCTATTTTATGGATCAAGAAACCAAAGATCAGAGAAATTTAGTAATTTGCCTAGAGCCACACAGCTAGGAAGTAAAAAAAACAGGATTACAACTCAAACCGGCTCCCGAGATATCCTTTTTATCCTTCATGTTAGCTTGCTCAGAAAAGATGCAAATTAGTACACTCTAAAACTTTAGCTATTTTAATTTTAGGCCAGGCTGCAGAATTAACCGCGTCGGCCAGGTCTCGCCTTCAAGCAACCCATCAACCCTCGCGAGAAGCCTCAGTTGCTTCCTTGGCTCGGAAGCGACAGGGTTAATGACATCACCTTTCAGGAGCAGCTGACGTGCTTCGGCCCGACGGATCCTTCCAAGGGCCAAAACTCGCGTGAGGCGCAGCCCTGGCGCCTCTAGATGAAGTAAACAGCAGCGGACCAATAGAAACGCCGAACTTCCGTGTTTTCTGATAAGCTCCACCCCTTGGCCTCAGTTCTGCTGCGGTAGCTTGGAAAAAGCGGACCCCGGGGCGGAGCAAGGCGAGGAAGCGGAAGCGGTTTTCCGGGATCTGCTATCTGACCTGGCTTGGGCCCCACGTGTGCGGTGAGTGTGGCGGGCTCAGCGATCGCTCCTGGGAGGGGTTCGCACTCTGCCGGGGGCTAGAGTCAGGGTGGTCTCTCGGGTTCGCTGCCCACTGAGCAGTTTTCTGGGGCATTTTTTGGCTAGGAGTTTGGGGATTGACGGGAGCCCGGCGAGGAGGGCGGGGGTACGACCCCTCTTCCTACCGGGTTGTCTGCGTTCTGGGTTAGGCAGAACTAGCTTCCCTCTCAAGTCCCGGCGGGTGCTAGTTCTGATCAATCCATCTGTCCTGTTTTTGACCATTCACGCCGCGTCTAGGTGCTGAGTTTACAGCCTGACTGTACTGTTGCGGGTTGTCCTTACTGTCAAGTTGCAGGTTATAAGCTCTAGAAAGGAAACGAACTGGGTGCTAAGATGGAAGATGGGAAGTCTGAAGAAATGAGCGAATTTTATAGGTGATCTAAAGCACGTCGGGAGGCAACTCCGAGATCTGGAAGCCCCCGAACTGCTTTAAGCAGAGGCAATAACGGGCTAAATCCTGAGGTGGGAGCTAGGAGTACAGTGATATAAGATAAAGTTAGAGGGATGGGGTGAGACAAGGTTCTCTAGGGCCTTGAAGGCCATGTGGGGAATTTATTTATTTCTATGGAATGGGAAAACATTACCTTGCCTTCATAAACACTGAAGGCTTATAAGCGAGGGAGAAACATGATAGGCCTTGGTTCTCTTTAGAAATGTATTTAATTTGGAAGTTTAGTAAGAAGACCATTGATGGTTTGTATTAGGGTGGTGGTAGTAGAGATAGAAGGTGGGTGATTAGAGGTATTAATAAGGGGAATTCAAGAAATTAATGTCACAGATAACAGAGATAAAAATATCAAGGGTAATTCTCAAGTTTCTTGCTTGAGCAGTAGAGTACATGATGTGCCATTGGCCAAAATGGGAAACAGTAGGGCAGGGAAAAATAGGTGGGATATCGTTTGGGTGTGGTTTGCAGTGGAAATATAGAGAATTATATTTGGGACATATTAAGTGTAAGGTGCCTATTAGACACATAATCAGAGATGTCCCGTAAGCAGTTAGATACACAGGTCTGGAGCCCAAGGATAAATTCATAACGGTAAAATAATTTGGGAATATTCATCGTAGAAGAAAGCCAGGAGGTTGAATACATCACCTAGGGAGAAGTGTGGAGAGAAAAGGGAAGTTCACTAGGACAAAGATTTAAGGAATGTCAACATTTAGAGATCGAGTATTGAATATTTACTGCTTTCAGAGCACGATGCTAGGCTTGCTGAGGGAGGTACAGAAAGATCAATCACATGTCCCTCCACCTCTGGGAAATCCTTGGTATTTCCCTTCATAAGGCAGAATTCGGTTCTCAGCCACTGGCTCCCTTAGCATTTTGTATATACTTCTGTTCTAACACTTAACTACATTGCGTTTTAATTTTCTGCTTGCCGGTCTATTAGAGCACACCTTGATTTTTTCCCTTACATTTTTCAACCCAGTAGCTTTCTAGCACATAGTTTGTAGATATTAAATAAATTTCTGTAGGAGAGAGGTGGAGCCATCATGAATAACTTTAATATAAATCCCCAAGTGTTATATTTTAAGAAGGATATAAAAATCTGTCATTCGAATAAAGAGAATCTTTTGGGAAAGAGCAGAAGACATATAGCGGAGAAATTAAGAAAATTTCACTTAAGTTGGAGTTGAAGTATGTGTAGAAATTACGTTGTTAGAATGGCTTTAAAGTTTGGAGCGTGAAAAAGAATTTTAAGGAAGTAAAATTGGCTCCTCTGTGGTGTGTCTGAGAGGGCTGATTAGGGCCCAATTTTTAACAGTTGTGAATGCCAATCTGAGTTTGAACTGTTTCCTGTAAGCAGTGGGAAAGTTTTGAAACTATTGGAGCATGGAAATGGCATGAAATAGGTGTGGTAATGGAAGGTTAACCAGGCTGCAGAGTGTGGAATGCAGCAGATTGGATCTAAAGGCAAAACAATCTGAGCAAGAGGTAACAAGAGCATGAAAGGGATAATAGAGGGAAGGGGGAAAATGGGAAGAATTCTGAAAGACACTTTGGAATGTAATGATTGGCTATGAAGGGACACACACGGTCCCCAAGTGAAGTGCATTTTGCTTAGTAAAAAAGAAGCAAGACCCAAAAGGTTATATATTGTGTGATTCCATTTATGTGATGTTCTAGAAAAGGCAAAACCAGAATGAAAAACAGATCAGTGGCAACCAGGGAAGTGTGGAGGTGTTGATTACAAAGGGGTTGCACAGAGGACGTTTTAGAGTGATGGAACTTTTCTGTAAGATACTGTGATAGTGGATACATGACTCCATTCATTTGTCAAAACCCATAGAATTGTACACCAAAAAGAGGGAACTTGACTATATGCAGATTTAATAAATCAACCAGCATCTCTGCAGATGGAATGCAGACTGACAAATGAATCAGACTGTACTACAAACACAGAACTCCACTGAAGAGGGTGTGGGGGGTGGGGGAGAAAGGAGTTGACCTAAGTAACTTTGCTCAAGGACCGAAGGACCTAGAAGCAGCGACACCTCGGTGACGACTAGCACACCTAGCATTTAGATCTTGGTTTTTAAATACCATTCTCAATTAAAGGAACCAGTGTTCCTTGGAAAAAATACAAGATGAACCTGGAGCAAGTGCCAGGAAATATAGACATGCTTTAAAAAAAAAAAGTAGGGGTGGCAGGGGCCATGTCAAGAGGACTCAAAAGCAACCTGAAAAACTTCCTACTGGCCAAAGCTAGAACTATTTGAACAACAAAATAACGATGGTATTAGGTTATAACCCAAGGAGTAAAATAAATATCTGAGACCATACTGATACAAATAAACAAATAGTTGGAAAAAATAGAACAAATCTTCCCTACAGAAAAATTCAAAACAGGTAAAAGTAATAAGGGAAATAGAAAATCACCAAACACCACAGTAATTGCTGCATGCAAGATCCACTGAGGAATGCTAGAATTAGCTGGCTAAACTTTAAGAAGACACAGGTTATTTGCATGGTCTCAAAATATCTTGCCTAAAATGTTTATTAATTGCTGTGATCTGAATGCTTTTGTACTCCTCCCTCTGGACAGTGGAGCTTAATTTTCCTCTTTTCGTGTTTGGACTGGACTTAGTGGCTTGCTTCTAATAGAGTATGAAAAGCGAAAATGATAACTTTACAGTGGAAAAACCTGGCAAACACTACTTTGACCAAGTGATCAAGGCAAACATCACCAGTAATAAATCATGTTGATGTCTTGTACCTCCTGAGATCATGCTATGAGAAGAGTACTTCACCTCTGGTATTCTTCCAAAAAACCTCATAATGCCAGTCTAATCATGAGAAAACATCAGGCAAACCCCAATTGAGGCATATTTTACAAAATGCAAAGGAGACATGGTGGCTGAATTCAGTGTATCCTCAAACAGAAAGAGGACATTAGTGGAAAAACTGGTGAAATCCAAATAAACCCTGTAACTTAGTTAATAGTATTGTATGTTAACATTAGGGGAAGCTGGGCAAAGCATATATGGGAACTCACTGCATATCTTTTCAACTCTTCTGTAAAATTAAAATTATTTCAAAATAAAAATTAAATATATAGAGAAAGCATGTAAATGAATGGATTTTTAGAAAACTGCATGCAATAGAAGAACTAAAGAGTTACAGATAGGGTTGTGGTGGCTATAACCAAGTGATAAAGAGACCCCACAGTCAGTCCTGAATGCTCTGAGGAAGCTGAGAAATTCAGAGCCCACTCATTTTTTCAGGATCATATTAGTAAAGTCTGCATTAGAACAGCATTTTCCAGAGTGTTTCTTGGAACTCCACCATTCCCTTGAGATGTTTCAGGAAAAAGTGGCTCAACTAAGGTTGGAAAATCTTACACACTTTAGCCTTTGCTTGGCAATTGATAGTGGTATTAGCAAATTAAAGAGTTTGAAAAACTCTTTCCTTATAGGCTGATTTAACTTACTGTTTCCCAAATACATTTTATCCCAGAACCCTTCTTTTATACCTGTTAACGTCCTGGTAAATTAGTTTGAATGGAAAATTCTACTCTAGAAATATCTGATAGTGTCTAGGGATCCCTAACATCTACTCTTTAGGGTCAACTTTAGAAATGAATTGAACGTACAACTTTGGAAAGTGGAAAAATGAGCCAAATGACTTTGCTCTTGATCTGCTTCTTTCAGGGGCCTTGGGAAGGTGAGGGGTTATCTCGTTTGTCCTGTGCACCATGGGATCTCAGTACCCTAGAAGTGACCTGTTGGGCAGATTTTACAAATGGAATATTAAATATTTCAACATAATCTTGTTTTGGCGTTTACTGCAAGCTACTTAGCTGCCTATAAAACAATCACAAGTTAAACATTGGATAATCTTTGTTTTAGCTATGTTGGGTTACATAGGGATCTTTCAGATAATCCTTTATTTTCTTTCATTAAATTTGAACATGTGTAATCCAAGCACTCTGGGAGGCCGAGGCAGGCGGATTGTTTGAGCTCAGGAGTTCGAGACCAGCCTGAGCAAGAGCGAGACCCCATCTCTACTAAAAAAAAAAAATAGAAAGAAATTATCTAGACAACTAAAAATATATAGAAAAAAATTAGCCAGGCATGGTGGCACATGCCTGTAGTCCCAGCTAGTCGGGAGGCTGAGGCAGAAGGATCGCTTGAGCCCGGGAGTTTGAGGTTGCTGTGAGCTAGGCTAACGCCATGGCACTCACTCTAGCCAGGGCAACAGAGTGAGACTCTGTCTCAAAAAATAAATAAATGAATAAATTTGAATATGTGGTAAAGTCTATTGTTTGTTCCTAGTTTTTAAGGATAGAGACCAAGAAATCAAATAGTGATACTGTCAGTTACTCATCACCAAGTCTTTCCACCTTACAAAATGGAAACACTGATGCTTACACTTACTGTCAATAATGGTCTCTTTTTAACCATTGCTGAAGTGTTGCTTCCAGATATATCAGGGACTAGCCAGGATGTGTGCATATTCTTAGGTTTTGTATTGGTATCTTGTTCATTTTCAGTTTTAAAATCTTAGAGGCAGTGATTGTATAATTGCTGGACTTGCATGGGTACTGTACGCAGGTAGTTTGTGCTCCATCTGTGAGCTCAAGGACTAAATGTGGCAATGGCTACTTAATGACTCTTGCTTACTGAGCAATTCATTGATTCTTTTTGATTTGGATTTTTGTTTTCCAGAATTGCTGCAATGGAAGTCAAAGGGAAGAAAAAATTCACAGAAAAGAGTACAAAGGTATCACAAGAAAAAAACAGATTTCATAAAAACAATGGTAAGATAGTCATGCCAAAACATGTTTCCCATGTGGTTGGCTGGCCATTGTACTTGGCGGGGTAGGAGGGTATATAGCATATTTTAATCTGTATTCATGAGCAGGATTAGGATTAAAATAGTAGGAAGAAATAGGTGTTATTGTGTATGAGTTAGCATGGTCCTCATGAAATTTAGACATTTAAGAAATTGCCAGAATAATTGAGGAATGCTTTACTCATGAAAGGCCCTTTATTTCAGCCGTTGATGCTGTTGCCTCATTTATTTATACTAATTCACCATATGTTTTGTATCAATGCTTAATAAAATTGGGGCTGGTTAATACATACTGCTGATAAACCAAATACTTTTCACTTCAGCATTTGTAATGGTGACGTCTTTATTATTCCATCAGGTGTCAGTATTGCAAAATAAAAAAGTCAGGTACTATATAAATAACTAAATGTTTTCTTAAGCAATCTTTTTCTTTTTCCTTCAGTAGTCTTAAGACATAACTGTTGCTGTTTGCATCTCATTGTTAGTTTGCAAGCTTTGTTGACCAAAGAAGGTTTTTATCAAATAATATCTTTATAGGCTTCAAAAAATTTTTTCTCCAAAATTAGAAATTTTGAAAATAAACCTTTTTAGTTTGTCTTTATGATATACTTTCTAAATTTCAAAAGTGTTCACTTTATTCTTAGGCTCCTATTATGTTAAAGAACCATTGAAAATTATGTATAAGGACTAATGTTATGGAATCATTAAAGCAGAATAGAAAGGTATATAAGTAATATCTCATCTCTACTATATGCTTACAACTAAAGAAATATACCAAACCAACAGCAGTGGTTATCTGTAGGTGGTAGAATTGTGGAGAGATTTTATTATACATTTCTCTAGTTTCCAGGTTTTGTATCATGAACCTGTATTAAAGTTTTATAATCAGGGAAAGATTTTTTAAATTTTGGTTGTTTAAATTCTATTCAAGAGGATAAATGTTGCATAGTTGAGAATAAAACAAAATATGTCTCACTAAAAGTGCCTAATTTTCTGTAGTGAATGTAATCCAGTGGATGAAAGAAATCTGGGTCCAAAATCATTAAAGCTACAATTATTTATTTTTGTCACTAGCTTCTGGTTCTTCAAAGTCATTCCCAAGAAAAGTTGCTAAGGAAGGTGGATCTAAAATTACATCTAAGAACTTTGAGAAAAGTACCACAAAACCTGGGAAAAAGGGTGTGAAGCAGTTTAAGAATAAGCAACAGGGAGACAAAGCACCGAAGAACAAATTCCAGCAGGCAAATAAATTCAACAAGAAGAGAAAATTCCAGCCAGATGGTAAAAGTGATGGTAAGTTCTGATTTCTTGAGCATAGTCTCTGCAGAGGCCTTGCCCTGCCTAAGCTAGTGCCTGAACCATTGTGTACAGGGACTCTGGAAATGAATTAGAGACTTCCTATTCTTGTTCTTTGGCCAGGAACATTTTGGGGTGAGAGGAGAGAAAGGTATATTATTAATAGATAGGCGTAAATAAACAACATAGTATCCTTTCCTGGTCAAAATTTCCCTCTATTGTTTACAGTTCCTTATTTCTTAGACCCTTTCTGAATTATCAGCCATGGAGTTAAGCTAAATTGTAATGGCTTCATACAGTGGAGCATTAATAAAGCATTCCTTTTTGTAGGCTAAAATTAATTTATTAATTCATTTTTCAACACAGATTTGAGTTTTCTATGTATTGTCCTCAAGATAGGGCCAAAAAAAAAAAAATAGCAATCGGTAAGGATGTAGGCCCCAATTAATCATCACAGAAGCCAGCTTTAAAGAACCATTGTGTCCTAGGTAAGTGTCAACCTCGGCTAAGGATGTCTTAATAAACAAGAGACGTATATAGACCCTGCCCTCACAGAGCTTAGGCAGTCTAATATAACCAACCTACAGATTGCTCAGATCCAGTTGCAGTTCTAGAGAAGGTATAGTGCACACATGACAGATTTGATTTTAACTGGTTCAGGACAAGTTGCTTCCTGATTGGCAGTGTTGTCAGGGATCTTACTTGTCTGTTGAAACAAACTGCTAAGCTCTTCATCACAATGTTTGATGGGTCATTTCTCACCCAGAGCTTTGCTCTCCGTTGTGCAGCACGCCCCTGTTACGCATTGTTCCACACTGGTCTCAACCAAGCCATTTCCAGGTGACATGTACTGACACGCATTACCTTCTGTGCAACATCCTGAGAATTTCTCTGGTTCTTTCATTCTCTTTTTCTCCAACACAGCACGTCCTAATACTACTCGTTGCTGCCAACTGAGACCACTGCCACTTGTCAGTCTAGTCCCCTAGTCCTGGTTCTTGCTCCTCACTCTGCCTGAGGGCTCACTAGAGGGTCAACAGCCTTAGGACAGGGAGGTGGGGAGAGAGGAAGGATCACATTAGGCCTGCAGGGTCTTTCATGCTCCAGTCCCCATCTTTTCTCTTAATTTTCTCTTCCTCCCTCATCACCCCACCCCATAGTTTCTCTTCCAGCTTCTGTTTCTTACTCTCTCTAACAGATACCAAATCTTGCTTTCCCTGTTGGAGTTCTTTATAACTGCCTTTTAAACACAGATACATTCATTGTCACATTAAGATCCTGTCATGCAACAGCCCTGATTTTTTTTGCTATGGAAGATGTGTTCCTAACATTTTGCTATGGGAGGTACTTTCCTAACATTTCAAAATGGAATTCTTGATTTTATTTTCTCTTTCTTTCTTTTTTTTAACCAGTAAGTGAGAGAAATTAGATACTAGACAACCCCAAAATTGATATATTATGTCTACTGAAACCCAGCATGACATATTCAAGATGCCCAAATGTTTGTGAAGTTAAATTAGCTCTGATTCAGTTATTATCCTCTTCGGTATAGTAGAGGATGCCCTAATATTAATGGTAAATATGTCCTCCATTGCCTATGATCCTCTGTATTACCAGGCAGGGAACAAACAAGGAAATAATAAGGGGAATAATTAAATGTGTTGTAGTAACATAGTTTACGTTGTGTATTGTATAGCCATTAAAAATTATGTTCTTAGAGAACATTTATTTCCATGAGCAAACAAAATACAATGTTAAGATACAGATTCTGCATTTTTAAAGATGCATGGGGAAAGGGCAAGAAGGAAATAATCGGTGTTATGGCTAGGTTTTGATTTTATAGGGGACATTTTTTTTTTTTTGCGTTTTTCCAAGTTTTTGTAATCAGAGAAAGAGAGATATTTAGAAATAACTAATTTGCCAAAATGTTTCCTGCAGGATACTCATGTAAATAAAACCCATTTTATTAAGTTGTTCTTTGTTTGGCCTCAGGGGCTCAATTGGTAAGTTACTGGGATTTTGAGGACAAAAAAAGTAGTAATAGAAAGATACTCAACTTTTATAGCTTCACTGTGCAAGAGAACTTGGAAATTTTGGTTGTGTACTGTCATGAGTAAGAGACAGCAAAGGGTCATTTCTGGATTTGCATCTTGAATCCTGGCTCTACCACTCCTGGTTGTGTGGACTCAGACAAAGACTTAACTGCTTGGTGCCTTTGTTTCCCCAGTGTGAAAGGGGAGATAACAATAGTACCCACCCATAGGGTTGTTGTAAGAATTAAATTACTTAACACACAGTAGCACTCAGAACAGTGAACTTTTGAAATGTTTTTCCTGTTTTAATTTGGACTAATTTTTTTTTTCATCGAAAACTGATTATATCTAAAATCCAATAAACGTAGTGTTCTAAAGTAGAATTTTATTTTACAATTGAAAAAAATACTTAAAATGTTTCAGTAGCTTTTATAATCCTTTTAATGTCCTTAATTTTTTGATAGATATTCTGCTAAGAATTGATAACGAGCAGTTAAATGATTGGTTTTAACCAAATTTGAAATGTACAAACTGCTCAGAAAATGAAATAAAATGGAAGTCTATAGGGAATGCTATTTCCTCCCTGCTAACTTCCACAATGAGTATTGATGCTGGTTAGTGATTGCCCTTTGTGCCTAATTTGTATTTGTTTATGGCACTCAGAATGTTAAATGTAATCGAAAATAATTTCTGTGATAACTAGAATCAGCAGCCAAGAAACCCAAGTGGGATGACTTTAAAAAGAAGAAGAAGGAACTGAAGCAGAGCAGGCAACTCAGTGATAAAACCAACTATGATGTTGTTGTTCGAGCAAAGCAGATTTGGGAGATTTTAAGAAGGTAATGCTACCCAATGGTGTCTTTATTAGTCCCTTTGAGACAGTGGAAAAGTAACAGTGTACCTTTAAATAGTGAAATGTCCTAATAGCACTTGGGTTATTTAGGCAGTACTCCTAACACCCTCGTGTGGACATCAATATTGCAGAAATGTGTGGAATCATTAGGATGTCATCAGATATGCTTATGAAAATGTATGAGGTTAAAATACATTTGACATTCTTCCCGAGAGATTTCGGAGAAAATGAAGGGCAATTTCTAGGTTTTGAGATACTTAAGTATTTGATATCTTAGACTCGTTTTATTATTTTCTGTACTTCTGAAGTTGCTGGCTGTTAAGATTTGGATTGATGCATAAAATTATACCTTGTGAGATGAGTTTCTGCCTTTGAGAAAATTACTTTTGTCTGGCTGCTCTGGAATAGTAATTTTAATGGCAGGGGTTTGCTGCCTTCAAAAAGAAAATCATGCTGAACCAGGTGAACATATACCGGTAGAGTTTTTAGTTCTGTGCGTTTAAAATAACTTCTTCAACTGTGTTGTTGCCTCCCTCTTTTCTCATTTGTAGAAAAGACTGTGACAAAGAGAAAAGAGTAAAATTAATGAGTGACTTGCAGAAGTTGATTCAAGGGAAAATTAAAACCGTAAGTAGGGCATACTCATTGTTGCAACTGTAAACAATTCGAAATTGCCTCGCTCTCAGGGAGGGGTAGTTGACCATTCATGACAGGTGAACTTGTTGTTTCCAGTGTATTTGGCCACAAACTTCAAGAGCTTTCCTAACACTGACCAAATAGACATTTAATAGTGAGGGGCCTTACTGCGGTGCAAAGACTATCAGTTAGCTGTGTCATTTTTTAGTAATTTATTTCAAATAAGTCAGTGTTCTCTTAACGTTATCTTTGGGAGTTTATTAGTTTAGTAGTATTTGTTTAATGTCTTGCTCTGATCTCCACATGATTTAGTATGTTCTAAATTGCCAACACAGATTCCAGTTTCGGGGCCTCTGCAGGGGCAGCCTTTGCCAAACCATATGCATAGGATGAACCAGATGCTATATTACAGATTGAGGGAATGTCTTGAAATAGCAAGTCCTCAGCTGTTTCTTTCTTATAAATTCAGTAGGATCCTTTTGGCTAGAATTGGCCTTTTGGGCTAGAATTGCTATCAGCTCTAACAATAGTCTGTTTTCAATCTGTGAATGTTTCGCACTCAAGATTCTTTCCTGACTAGCCTTAGGTCACTGCTGCATAACCATGGACTTGGGAATTAGTTTGGTGTTCACATTCTGACTCTGCACCTTAAAATATTTGTGCTTTTTGACAATAACAATATTGTTGATTATTTATTTGTTGATTATTTACTGTGTGTTTGGAATTGTGCTAACTGGTGCATATGTTGTCTCATTTAACTGATGTCATCATCCCTATTGTACATTTGATGTATCTGGGGCTTGGAGAAGTTAAGTTTTTCCTCAGTGTCTCAGGGGTAGCTAGTTGCTTCTCATAACCTTACTTTTCTCATCTGAAAGTGGGAATAATAACAGCTCATTCTTATAGTTGGTTTGAGTTCTAAATAAGAAAAATATATTTAAAGCACATACATTGGTTATATAGTAGGTACTCAGTATATGCACAAAAACAGCCTTATTTTTTAAAAGGGTTTATCAAACATGTCTTACAAGTCTCTCTTAAGTTCTTCTGAAATCCACGACTTTGATGGAGGCATACTGTCACCTTCTAATTTGTTGGAATTAAACAATTTTAAAGACAGTGAGCAATGAATAATCGCTCTTAAAGTAGACTGGTACTGTAGCATAGTAAAAGTCATTTCGCATGGCATGATTTGTGGGTGTTGCTCTAGAAAATTGATCAGCGGGTCCTTCCAGTAGTGAGGGAGATGGGTGGGAAGATCAGATTTGAAATACAGCACCTCCTCCAGAAATATAACTGGATATATGTACAGGGGTTATAATGAAAATATTAGAAATGGATGATTGCCAATGCGTATGTATATAGTTATATTTGTGTAGCAAGACTTTTAGATCTCATATCTATACCTTTGGTTACCAAAGCCAAATATTCTTAGATCACTTATATAAAAATCGTGGAGTAGTAGACTTTTTAAACTAGAATACTTCTCTTTTAGGAAAGGTAACTTCCAGAGAAATGTATGGTCCATGTGTTCAGTAGATGGTTTTGGTTTGGTTTGGCTTTAATTACAAAGATAGGAATCTTGCAAAATAGTTAAATCTGTCCCTGCCTCAATGTCATTATTAATTGTACCTATCAAATATGGTAGGCAGTAAAACCAAAGAGTAATGTTACGTACAATTAAAACAAGTATTTCTACTCCCAAGTAGTCTAGGTTTGATTTTATTCATGAAGAGTCTACCATTTTTCTAACAAGGAATGCTAAAAGAGGTTGCAATGAAACATAAATAATAAGAAGCATGACTCTTCAGAAGAGAATTAGTCTCACGGCTCACACTTTTTCCTTCAGATTGCATTTGCACATGATTCAACTCGTGTGATCCAGTGTTACATTCAGTACGGTAACGAAGAACAGAAAAAACAGGCTTTTGAAGAATTGCGAGGTATCTGTTATATATCGAAGATTAATTGTTATTTGTAGTAAGTCACTTGTTTTCTCTTGACCCAAGACTGTCCTAGAAAATTTAGTTGAGATGTGTCTTCTGCAGAATGATTTTTGTTTTTATTTGTTCTTTACCTGGGACAAATAGAAAGTTAATTTGTGTTTCTAGAATTATGCCTTTATTTAGTTCTTTCTTCCTTTGTTTCCGGAGAACTGACATGAGGATATCAAATCATTGTACTGTATTTTTGTTTTTCAGATGATTTGGTTGAATTAAGTAAAGCCAAATATTCCAGAAATATCGTTAAGAAATTTCTCATGTATGGGTAAGTTGTTTTTATTTATATTATGAAATACATTTTTTCTTCCTTTTCTGAAGGCATAGATTCTGACTGTGCTCAAAAATCTGTGGTCCTAATAATAGCTCTCAGCAGATGTTTGTGATGTTTCTGGGGGAATAGCACCTTAAAAACAATTTATTGAAATTAGTGTAAAATTATGGTACTGCCTTCACCATTCTTATGGGCGTATTTTTATATCTTGAAGCTCTGGTAGAAGAGAAAGGGAATAATTAACGTGTAATTAGTCACCACTATTTAGAGGGTAGAGGGTTAGGAGGGGCAAGTGAGTAGACTGAGGTAGGATCAATGGGTTAGAAAATGTCAACATGAAAGAATTTCCTAAATGAGGTAGAATTAGTACTTGACCAATCTTTTAGAGTGTAATAATGTGCCCGAATATGATAACCAACAACAAAAAAGAGTAACATGCAGTTGATGAATTTTTTTTAAAATATATACCTGGCTATAATTATCAGCTGCTTGATTATTTTAGAATATAGCATGAATGTTTTTGATTAAGTCCTGTTTTCAAAGAGAATCCTAGAATATAATTTATTACTTCCCTGCATCTTTTCTTTTCTTTTGTCTTTTCTCCTACCCTGCCTTTTTTCAAGCTGAACAGTTTAATAGGAACTGACATTTTTTGGGCACTTACTATGTGCTGGTCACAGTTCTTGGTGCATCTTAGCTCAGTTAGTCCTCACAGCAACCTTGTTTTTATTTTATGAACGAAGAAGCTGAGGCACAGAGATTAATTAAATAAATTGCTCAGGGTCTTTTCAGCTGGTAAGCAGAGCCAAGTTTCGAACCTAGGCAGGCCAGCTTCTGAGTCACTTAAAGCTTGAGGTAGAGATACAAGGCAATTCGATTTTCCTACTCATAAGCATTTCTCTGTGAGAGACCCACACACACACATACTGATGAGTTGACTTCAGGAGAAGTAAGTTATTTTTTATTGTCACCCAGCTTTCTCCCTCCATCATTTATTGTTTCCACGATCTTGTTGGGTTTAGGAGTAAACCACAGATTGCGGAGATAATCAGAAGTTTTAAAGGCCACGTGAGGAAGCTCCTGCGGCATGCAGAAGCCTCGGCCATTGTGGAGTACGCATACAATGACAAAGCCATTTTAGAGCAGAGGAACATGCTGACAGAGGAGCTCTACGGGAACACATTTCAGCTGTACAAGGTGACACTTCCAGAAGTTTTTTTCTATATGCTTTTCCTTAACTTCCAGCGTCCTGTTTTTAGAATGTTTACTTTGGCTTTTAGAGACCATCTTATACCCTTTATTCTCTCAGATTGTTTTGTCTCTGATGTAGTGAGCAAGTGGTCATACTTATGGTCCTCATTCTCACAGAGTATGGCTTTAAATCCCCTTCAAATGGAACTACTTTTTTTACTCCCTCCCACGTGCTCTGTGTGTAATGTTGCAATACTTCTATTTCTACAATCAGGCTGAGGGAGAAGACTCCTGGTAGTTAGCAAAGCTTTGTCACCACCCCCTAGCTAGCTCTGGCTGAAGTACATTGCACTTTCTGTTGCTGCTTTCTCCTGTATTTCTTCATGTGTGTGCATTCCCTTTTCCAGATTGCATCCAAAGAGGAAGAACAGTAGAGAGACCCAGCCTTGGATAGAACACAGGCATTGAACCTGAAAGGGCCAGTACTGGGACAGGGACAGTTAAGGGATCTATTTTAAACCCTGGGGCATAAGTGCATACATTTGTCTGAGGATATATGGATTGATTCCTGGGTTGCCTCCATTTGTCATGTTCAGTTCCTGAGTTCAACTTGTTGCTGTACTTCTTTTGTTAACAGTTCACCATGGAAATATCCAGTTAATTACAAAGCACATGGTAGCAAGAATTTCTGAACTTGATCTTATGATTAGGTGCGTGCTAGGTACTTGGCAAGTACCTGTTGGCTGGTTGACTTGGTTGTTGTTTAGCCTGGCTCTTTAGATACATTGGTAAATGTACAGACTGAGAATCAGATAATCAGGAATTATTTCATGAGTGCATATATAGTGGGGCTTTGTTATGTAAATGTGGGAAATCTTAAATTTGTTGAAGCTTATTTAAAATGGCTATGATTGCTTTTCTTCTGACGTGAAGAGATTGATTAAATTTAGAGGGATTTGATTTTTCTTTTGCAGACAGCAGATCACCCAACTCTGGACAAAGTGTTAGAGGTACAGCCAGAAAAATTAGAGCTTATTATGGATGAAATGAAACAGATTCTAACTCCAATGGCCCAAAAGTAAGAAAGATGTTTTTGTTTTTTCTTAACAAATGGCATTTGACAGAGGAAAGTTTTACATAACCCTTGCCCAGGAAAGATGGTTATTTCCACCTTACTGTTATTAATCTGTCCTAAATAAGAGTGTAAGATTTATTATTTGAAACCATTCTTGGTGCAAAAGGAGATCTCTTGTTTCTGATGTTGTATCTTGTAAAGTGATGACATACAATAGTGGTTTATAAACTTTTTATAAGCAGTGAAACATTCTTTCCCCAAATAAAATGCTACGTTGAATCCATGTATATTAAATGGTTTCACAAATGTAATCTGTTATTTAAATTGGAGCGTAAGACTTAGAAGTCTGTGCATGTGGCCTTCTTGGCATTCGTACCATAGGGAAATGGTTGGGACCAGACTGGCTGGGTGTGACTCCTCGTGCCTCTTTCCTAGTTACTTACTATGTAACTTTTGACAGCTTAACCTCTCTGTGCCTCAGTTTCCATATATATAAAATTGGGTTAGTAATGGTACAGACTTTATAAGGTTTCATGAAGATTAAATGGGTTAATAGTTCCAGAACACTCAGAACACTGCTTTGCCCATAAAGTTTGCCCATTAGTTTAGACTGTCTACTTGGACACCCACATGAACTTTTGTTCTTTGATGCCTGACCATCAGCCTGCACCATACACCTGGATTCACCAAGTTCATTCTAGGCTTGGATTAAGTAGGTGTCATTGCAATTGCTAACACTGTTTTGGTCCATTCACATATTAATTCTGCTAAAATTATTCTGTGAACATGATGCATTGTGAAGGGTGCTTTACAGAAAGAAAACAGCTGTACAAAGAACAGGTCCACATGTGGATTTCCAATCATGCGTCCAGTGCTGGAGAAAAAAAAATATGGATGTTCTTATTTAAGAGAGAGGAGCACATTTTGAATGATAACTTCATCTTTGCTGGTTAGATAGTAGGAATTAGTACTCTGGTCTTGGTTGTAGATGGCACTAAATCACTTTTACAGTCTAATATTTTTTTTTAAATCTTAGTATTGCTGAAAGATACAGTCTATCTTATGACAAATTATATTCAGTAGAACTGTTTCACTTGTTTAGATTATTTTAGAACCTCTGAGATTACCTGTCTCTGTATGACTATAGTGCCAGATCTGATGTTGGTTTTTTTGTTTTTTTCTGTTTTTCAGGGAAGCTGTGATTAAGCACTCATTGGTGCATAAAGTATTCTTGGACTTTTTTACCTATGCACCCCCCAAACTCAGATCAGTAAGTTCTTGCTTTTTGTTTTTAAACCAAAACATAGAGGAAGAGCAGTGTCGAAATTTAAAACAGTGCTTTGAAGTACGTTGTCTCTTGGAAATTTTAAAGAGTTGCTTTCTTATTTAGAAGAGATAATTCACTGAACTTTCTGTGAACAAGTCTGCTAATCTCACTTAGGTTTTTTCCAGAAAATAATAGAACTGACCTTAGTTTCACTGATTACATTTTTTAAACATATTTTAATTATAATCCAGAGAGTATCCTCTAGCTAACCTAATCTGAAAATTAACTAACACATGGAAAAATATTCATGTGGCTTTAAAATTAACCATGACAATACAAAAAAAATTGTTGGCATTAAAGGATTAGGGGAAGATACTTATGTAAAACTAACTGGACCATGAAAACCTGGACTTTATGTGATAGAAGGAGAAGGAACAGAGAATGAAGGTAAATGGCACTGCCCTTCAAGTCAATGATAGGACTACAAATGAGAATTCAGTTCCCTGAACTTTGCTTGTGTCATGATACAGTAAGCTCATTGGCATTTGTTCTCATTTTCTAATCGCAAGGGGTAACTAAAGTAATGAGACTGCCTTCTTTTAATAAATATGCCAGATTATACATTCATTGGAATTTTGACCCTCTTAAAATTGGCATACAATATGATATCCCAGGAGTAGCCACCCACCTAAACTTATGGTTCAGTGACCATAACAGTATCTCCTCTTTGGGAGATGTCTCTCTATTTCCTGCAGAACACAGTACCCCACAGTTCTGGATTTACTGAGGCAGGACTATATGTTCAGAAGTGATAAAATGATCATTTGCATATATTCAGTGGTAGAAAGTATCTTGTTAGTGTTGAATGTTTTAGTAACAGCAAAAAATCATTTGAAACTTAGTGTAAATGTAAAGTATAATGAGACATTATCTTTTCTGGCACTGGGGGCATTTTCAAAAGAGAGACTTAAGGAGTAAAACCTTTGGGGATAATGAAAGTATAATTGGAATATCTGCATAACTCTCCAACTGGATAGCTTTGAAGAGATTCATAAGTTCAGGGATGTTGGTTGCAAGCTGTGTTCTTGAGATTCAGCTTGGGAAAGGATTGCCTGATACTTGAGGGTGACATTGCTTGTGCCTAATTGATGAAATTGGCACCTAAATGACACCTGCCCTTTTTCCTGGTATGAGGCTTTGCATTTGTTTATTTAATATAAATTTTTAAATTGGGAATAGACTAAAATGGGGCCCTGCAGCTGTTTTTAGCTGCCAGAACTCATATATATCCTATGTACATAGCCTTTGAAAATGTAAATAAGAAATTATATACGTTGAAAATGAAGACTAAAGGTTAAATTAAACTACCTTGTAATAAAATTAAATGATTTTTTACTAAAAGTCAGATATTGTGTTTAATAGAAATTGCCAGCCAGCAGTACACTGCTCTTGATGGAAAAGAATGTTTCTAGAAAGAGTTTGTGTTTCTATTCGATTGTCTACAAAATTAAAAATGAAATTGTTTGCTACCTGCCCTCTCTTCGTTTCATTGTCTGTGTATAACTCCCTGCCTGTAGACAGACAGATATAATAGCAACAGAAGAAAATAAAGCAAAACCCTGACAGCATTTGTTTCGTAGGAAGTGATCGAAGCCATCCGGGAAGCGGTGGTGTACCTGGCACACACACACGATGGCGCCAGAGTGGCCATGCACTGCCTGTGGCATGGCACGCCCAAGGTAAGTGTGGCAGCATTTGCCTGTAAACTCTGCTGTTTGGGGCCACGCCTTATCTGCAGGCTTGACTGCCTGTCCTTAGACCTTTAGTCTTCTTTGGTCTTTGCCCTATTGTGCACAAACAACATTATCTTCTCAAAGTTGTACCTCCGGGCCTCACAGGAATTAGCCATCTTCTAAAGGCCTAGTGTTTCTTCTCTGCTCTACTAGAAACCTTGAAGTTTCATTAAAGCATGAGAAGAGATCTGTCAAGCAAGTAGACACAACATGTATGTTAAGCTTTAGCCTGTAGAGGTTTTGGTACCTGTCAGCCTCTTTGTTTCTCATTTAATGATCATATTGAGGGAGGAGGAGGAAGGAGATCACAGTCACACATTTGCTCCTGTGGGTGTTAAGTACTTTGAAGAAAAGGGTAAAGAACCATATTAATCAGAGGTTAGCAGAAATGATCATTTCCTTGATCAGCATAATTCTGCCTTCAAAAGGTGGTTGTATTATATCTACTTTTTGATTAATGCAAATTGTATTTAACAAATACATAGGAATGGTAATTGTACGGTTGATTCTGTGCATTTGAAGACAGTTCAAACCTTGGAAGAAGGATCCCTCAGATCTCGTTGTATAAGGTGGTTTCTCTAGGTTTGCCTTCTGGCCTACAATTTTATGGCTCCATATTTATGTTTGAGTGGATTGTCACATATAAGTCTGATTATAATAGCTCTAAGAGAACTTCTCATAGTATATTGTTTTTTTCATTCTGCCCGCATAACTATTATTTTCACTAATGAAAAGTGTGCTACTCAAATGAAAATTTAATATTGTATAAAATTTTTAACTATGAAATACCCTTAATCTATAACTAAAAGTTCATTGACAAATTTTTCTTTTTTAGGACAGGAAAGTGATTGTGAAAACAATGAAGACTTATGTTGAAAAAATAGCTAATGTAAGTATAGTAAAACTACATTATTTCTTTTAATTATTTTTAATATTAAAATGAATTTGTGTCCCTTATAGAAATTTTGGAAAATTCAGATAGTTACCAAGAAGAAAATTTATTGTTTTATTATAATCTTTTTCTGTGTATATGTTACGTATATTTTTATTCTTTTCTCCTTTTTAAATTTAACATTGTATTGTGGCAGTTCTCCATTTTTATTAGATGTTCTTTGAAGACCTGATATTTACTAGCTTCCTTAATGAATTTGTCCAGTCATGTTAATTAAATGTGGGAGTTACTGCCTGATTAAGGATATATACGTATTTTAGGCTATAGGTAAATAATGCCAGGTTACACTTCAGAGACTGGATACCAGTTTTCACTACCACCAAAACCATAGCAGAAACTGAAATTTATCTCTCTTTTTCTTAGAATTAATTTGCAATGTGGTCATAGAAAATTCAAGTTGTTAAATTTTATAGTTCTTTGGGATCCTTTGGCAATGCCAAAACAGCTTTCCTAATGAAATTAGTGGATACAAAAAGTTTTTTCTGTGGGATTAATTGCCTCCAAAATAGTGTTGGTATGTATTTAGATATTAAATAGTTTTCTGTAGTATTATTATGAAATACTATAACTAGAATATACATAGTAATAAATATAATTTTGATTTTTTATTTTTCACCCCAACTTCTCTATAATTTTAATTTTTTAGTTATATCTTATATTTGACTGATAACTTAGTTTATCAGTAAATTTCTAATTTATTGATGAACTAAAATTATTTAGTGATGAATTACTTTGTCCTCCTAAAAATCCAATGAGAACTACTAGCATCTGGTGAATACTGATAGGAAATGTTAGTTCAAACAAAGATAAAATTGATGCTGTGTGATTGTATACTTACCTATTGTCTTCCATAGGACTGAGATTAGAAGAAGAGTTAATATAAAACTATTCAGAAGGTAGCTAACTTTCCTGTAACAGAGTAAAATACAGGATTCTCTAATGAGTTGTTTCCAGAGCATGAGATTATTTTATGATTAATAATTCATCATTAAGTACCTTTTTATACAGGACATTTTATTTTGAATACTTCATGTATTTATTTATTTATTTAGAGACAGAGTCTCACTCTGTTGCCCGGGCTAGAGTGTGGTGGCGTCAGCCTAGCTCACAGCAACCTCAAACTCCTAGGCTCAAGCAATCCTCCTGCCTCAGCTTCCGGAGTAGCTGGGACTACAGGCACTTGCCACCATGCTTGGGGCTAATTTTTCTATTTTCAATAGAGATGGGGGGTCTCACTTTTACTCAGGCTGGTCTCGAACTCCTGACCTCACAAGATTCTCCCGCTTTGGCTTCCCAGAGTGCTAGGATTACAGGTGTGAGCCATCATGCCCGGCTTTGAATACTTCAAATTAAAAATGAGTAAAAATAGAATGTTAATAGAAAATTTGAAAATGTATTAATAGTAAGACATTTTTAAGTAATAAAATTAGGTTGTTTTAATTTTTCAGTTTAGTTATTTCAAGTAATTCAACAATAAGTTTTTTGAGACCCTAATCCTGGCATGGCATTTTGATGGTAACAGAAATTAGCAATACAATATCTTTTTTAATCTCTAAGAGTTACTTCTAAAGGGGGGAGATAAACTTAACCCATAGATTTGATCCATAGATTATTTAGAATTGTTGTTTAATTTCCAAATATTGAGAGTTTCTTGATATATTCTGCATAATTTCAGTCCTTTTAAATTTACTGAGATTTGTTTTACAGCCCAACATGTAATCTATCTTAGTATCTTGAAAAGAATGTATTGTGGAGTTGTTTGATGTGTTATTCTATTAAATATAAATGTCAGATCAAAGTGGTTGATAGTGTTGTTTAGATCATCAATGCTTTTACTGATTTATTTATTATTTTCTAGTTCTATGAGTTGCTGAAAGAAACATGTTAAAATTTCCAGCTATACTTGTGGAATTATCTATTTCTTGCTTAAATTCAGTTCTGTATCGGCTTCTGTTATATTCATCCAGAGATATTTTGCACTTGATTATGCTTGTGTATGACTTAAGAGAACTGAAACCAGCGGTTTTATATGGTGCATGTTGTTCTCCATTTTGTTTCCTTCACTTAATTCATCTTACGGATCATTTTATTTCAATATGTGTACATCTGTCTACCTCACTCTCCTTGATGACTTCATAATATTTAATTGTATGACTGTACCAAAATTCATTTAACCAGTCCTTACCAGTCCCTAACCAGTTGGACATTTGGGTAGTTTCTAGATTTTTTTATTACAGTTAGTAGTACTCCAGTGAATATCCTTAAATATCCTTATGCATAAGTCATTGTACTTACGTGAAAGTGTGTCTGTAGGATAAGTCTCTAGAACTAGAGTTGCTGGATCAGATCATACATGCATTTTAAATTTTTATGGATGTTAATTGCTCTTCAAAGAAGTTAATGACTTTACATTCTCACCTACATAAAAGTGTGTCTGCTTTTCCCCATACCTTTGATAAATTAGTCTATTGTCAAAGGTTTTCACCATTGCCTATAGAATAGGTGGAAAATGGTATTTTTTTGTTGTAATTATTATCCCTAATTATTTCATACATTTAAAGCCATTTATATTCTCTTTTCTGTGAACTGACTTTTCATGTTCTTTGCCTATTTTGATTTTTCTTCTTTATATAATAATAAGGATTATTATTATTATTATTTATATGTAATAAGGATGT
>RJWJ010014150.1:0-38481 GCA_004363605.1 Indri indri | reverse complement strand
GATGAGGTGACCCTGGGAAAGCGGAAGTCTGCCTCTTCTGAATTTTGCACAGCCTCTGATACGGGATTAGTTTAGATCTGGTAGCGTGCATTGGATTACGCGAATATCCTAGCTAGCTCAGTGAACCTGAAAAAAAACAAAACAAAACCAGGGGGGAGGCAGCAGAAAGCATGAAAGCAAAGTGACAGAATGTAAAGAAGGAAAAAAGGGAAGGAAGATATTTTCAGGCAATGAAAACCAAGGGTGACGAATACATACCGTGTACTACGATGCACTGTACTGTTCTAAGGCCTTAGGACATAAGGGCTCTTTTATTATCATTTTCACAGTCACCTGAGGAACAGGGATTATTACTCTACTGATAAGGAAACTGATGTTCAGAGGGTCCTAATAAATTGCCAGAGGCTGTATAACTAGTAAATGATTACATGGAGTCAGGACTAAAATTGAAGCTTGTATGACTGTGAAATGATAATTAAAACAAAAGAGAGAGAAGGTGACAGAATAGCAAAGAGAAATGAATCAAAACTCACAAAGCCGACAGAGTGCGACAGAAAAAGGGGACAATTTCTGCGACATTAGCTCAGCAGTGCACTGAGACTTCAGAGAGGGGTAGCTGCTCACTCCTCTCGGAGACACTGTTATTAGTTAATCAGCTACTATTCATAGCACTTCAAAGACTTGATCATTACACAATGCATGCATGTGTGGAAACATCACATGGTACCCCATAAATATGTACAATTATTATGTGCCGATTAAAAATAAAAATTTAAAAAAAATCCTTTGCTTTTTTTCTTAAATCTAGGTTCTTAAAATATGGTCCCAGATCAACAGCATAGTCACCATTTGCACCTGGAAATTTGTTAGAAATGCACATTCTTGGGCCCAACCTCCGACCAGCTATATCAGAAACTTTGGGGATGGCTTTCGGTAATATGCTTTTTTTAAATTTTTATTTCATTTTGGCATAAAACAACGTGGATTTATTATCTTGCAGTTCCCTAGGTTAGAAGTCTCACTTGTCTAAAATCAAGGCTGCCATTCCTTTCTAGAGGCTCCAGGAGGGAATGTGTTTTCCTGCTTTTTCTAGCTTCTAGAAGCCACCTGCTTTCCCTGGCTCGTGGCCCCTTCCTCCATCGTAAGTGCCAGCACCGGTGGGACAAGTTCTTCCCTTATCTTGTCACTCTGACCAACGCCTCTCTCTTCCACTTCCAGGGATCCTTGGGATTACATTGGGCCCATCCAGGTAATCCAGAATAATCTCCCTATTTTAAGGTCAGCTAATTAAAACCTTATTTCCACCTGCAATTTCCGTCCCCCTTTGTCATGAAAGATAACAGACGCACAACTGTGCTGCTTTCACCAGCCTTGCCTGTGCTGCTGACCACTCTCAAGTCAGAGAGCCAGCACTTAAGGCCACACCATTTGCCAGGGATTTGGTCCGGAGGCTTCCCCACACCAGATACATATTACAGTGCCAGATCTCAGAATCAGAAAGAAATTAGACCACTGCTAAAAGGCCTGTGTACAAATGATGATTTTACTAGGGTAAAATCACAACCAACAGAGACTGCAGTGAACTTTTCCAAGCTATTGAAGCTTGTCACCTTCAGAAATATCATCATTAAGAATCTGGATGGTATTCAAGAGCTAATATAATTTACTAAGAACCTATTAAACGAGGCAGGCCTGTGGAGTTGTTCTGCCACATGAGTATTTTTCACTTTAATGATTAAGCTGAAAAGAAAAGGAACCAGCTCTTCCATCCAAACAGTCTCGCTGAGAGAGGTCTTCTCTCAGATACTTCTGTATCTATGACAAAAGCCTTAGACCTACAACAATGGGCCCTGGTTCTTGGGTCCTGGAATGTTCCTTTATTCCCTTAATTTTAGAAATAACAGAATTTGGATGCAGGAGTGGCAGATTGAATTCACTGATAATACTCTGTCTTGGTGACAATATCATGCCAAGATGCCGTGCATGTTTCCTCAATGAGATTTTTCTCTTACATTCTTTTATACTTTTATTTCCTTTTTATTTTTTTCCCAAACTCAAACCTGACCTTATGTTCACCTTGATATTTAGTTGAAGCTGACTGGCTTTTTTTTTTCTTACTTTCTTTCGTTTTTAATATACAGTGTTCATAAGAACGCGTTTTAAGAGTTACACATGAGCAAAAAGGTTAGGAGAGCCAAATTAAACCAAATTACAAGTAACAAAAGAGGAAATAAAATATTTCATTAAAATGATACATTCTTATTATGTATTATCATGTATTTAATACACATGGACTCACTATACATCACAAGTGTGTTATTGCTATTTGTATTTGGGGTAGGAAGATAATGAAAATGATATTTCATTCTGTAAAAGTAAAGTGGTTTTATGAGCAAAATTTGAATGGAAAACAGTAAAATCAAAAAGCAAACCTGATAATCTCTAAAATACAGTTAGGCTGGGAGAATTGGGAGGGGGTGTTGGTGGTGCTTAATAGAGATGAGGAAGGGAATAGATCACAGGGAGAAAAAAATAAAGAAATTCCAATTTCTTGACAGTAGGTCTGAGTTTGTGAGGGCTGAAGTCAGCCACGGGCTTTGTCTTGTAGCAAACCAGGGTTTACATTAGTGGGAGAAGAAACAAACAATAGAACACATGTGGTCAACATATTCACCACTGTTTTTTAGGTGGAAGCAGGAGTTACAGATGGAAAATGTGCTAAAATAAAGCAAGAAGGGAAAGATAACAGTCTTGAGGGGATTGAGCAGTGTGGTAGCCAACAGCTGCAGACCAATGAAGGTGTCAGGATAACTTCCCCCTAAACAGAGCAAAGGCATCTAGACAAAGCCCATCACTCCTTCTCAAGCTCTGAGGGTTTCTTTTTCTCTGTGCACATTGGAATGTCCTGGAAAAATCTGTATTTCTGTAATGGTACCTGCAGATTTCTTTTTACTCATGAACCGAAGCATGAATATACACTTAAAATAGTTTTCTTAGAAAAACATAATACAACCATATAAAAGGTATTTAGGAAGCATGGGATGTGTGCAAGACACATAAGCATATACACAATGTCCATGCACCTTGACTAAAATAGAGCAATTGCACAAATCACCCTTTAAGTGCAGGTAAGGTATATTGCCTTCATTTGTTCACTTTAAACGACTAGAGTATAACTCACTCTGAAGTTGCTATGAAGAAGGAATGAGGATAGATTAACCTTTCAGTGCCACACCTGGTCTCCGGATTTCCCAACGTGTTAATGAATTTCCTGAGATGGGAACATCAGAGTTGCTGGCAGTACATTAATCTGAGGAAGCATGAAGCAATACATCCTCCAAACTCAAAGGTGGGTGAGCCAATTTAGAAAATGTTAAATCAAATCCAAGCCATTCCCTAAAGACAGTACCAACTCACAAAGCCCAAAGACATCTGGAAAAATCACTCTTGTACAGCTCACTCTAAGTTACTGCTGAGTTTCTAGCTTCATGTCTTTTTGTGCATACAGAAAATAAGGTATGTGACTCTGTACCTGTCTGAAACTCCTTCCAGGGGAAAGACACTTGTCAGGGGACCTATAAAAATAACAACACACTATCTCTCAAATGCACCCACCCATAGCTCAGCATCACCTATTCTGTTCAGTATTTCTGCACAGGTACAAATTCTGTGCAGACTGGCAATAGAGGGAAATATTTTTTAAATGATATTTTGTCATTAGGAGTGACATACTGAAGGTGAAAATCCACGGGGAAGGAAGTATTTGAAAGTAATTTTATTAAGAGATCTTTTTGCTGGTGGAGTTCAAAATGTTTTAAAATAGAGTTGGTAATAATGATGAGCAGATGAGGAGGAAGAGAAGGTACATACAGTGGAATGTCACTCTAAAAATGTTTCACTGGATTCTTAGGAGTGACATCGGCAAGATGGCGGACGAGAGTTGCCTGGTGCTCACGCCTCCTATGAAAGGAGCCAGAGCAACAAATAAATAACTCTATTTCCACTGCAGTGACCAAGGAAGTGTTCTGAAGAGCACTGAGAAATGTGAAATCCCTGTGAAGCACAGGAACATAATCAAACTAAGAAAAACCCAGTGCTATAATGGTGCTATGTTAACCTTGCAGTCCTCTAGTATGAAGGTTAAAAGTCAAAATGGTCAAAAGAAACAACAGCTACAATTAGTGGCTAAGGAACACGCAAAAGATAAAGATGTAAAATAAGGCAACAAAATACAAATTATGGGCAAGAAGAAAAAGTCGACAACCAAAGTTAAGCTGTTATCAGCTTAAAATATTCTATGACACTACAAGAGTATTTATGTTAGCCTCATGATAACCACAAAGAAAGAAATTACAGCAGATACACAAGTAAGAAAGTGAAAGGAAATAAAGCTTAGCACCAAATGACAAAGGTCAACAACAAGAGAGGAAGAAAGGTGCAAAGGCTCTAGAAAACAACCATGGAACAATTAACAAAATGGTAGGAGTAAGTCCTTACCTATCAGTAATAATCATGAATGTAAATGGATTAAATTCTTCAACTTAAAGGTATAAAGTGGCTGAATAGATTAAAAAAAAAAAAAAAAGCAAGACCTAACTCTATGCTGCCTACAGAGACTCACCTCATCATTAAAGACAAATATAGATTGCAAGTGAAGAGATGGAAAAAGTTATTCCATGCAAATGGAAACCAAAAGCAAGCATACTTATATCAGAAAAAATAGATTTTAAGGCAAAAACTGTATAAAAAGACAAGAAGGTCATTATATAATGACAAAGGAACCAGTTTAACAAGGGTATATAACAATTGTAAATATATACACATCTGACATTGGAGCACCCAAATATGTAAGGAAAATATTATTATATCTAAAAGGAGAGATATAGACTGAAAAACAACAATAATAAGGGACTTCAGCCCCCCACTTTTAACAATGGAAAGATAATCTAGATGGAATATCAACAACAAAAAAATTGGACTTCAACCATATCTTAAATGAAACAGACCTGACAGATACATACAGAACATTTCATCCAGTTTCTACAGAATACACATTCTTCTCAGCTACACATGGAACATTTGCCAGGATAAATTATATGTTACGCCACAAAACAAGTCTTAACAAATTTAAGAAGATGTCTTTTCTAGCTATAATGGTATAAAACGAAATCAACAATAAGAAAAACATCAGAAACTTTACAAATACATGAAAACGTAACAACATGCTCTTAAATATCCAATGGGTCAATTAAGAAACTAAAAGGAAAATTTAACAATTCTTGGGACAAACCAGAATGAAAACATATCATACCAAATATTATGGGACACAGCAAAAGCAGCTGTAAGAGGAGTTTATAGCAATAAATGGCAACATCAAAAAAGAAGAAAGATTTATAATAAAAAACCTAATGATGTACCTCAAGGAACTAGAAAAACGAGAACAAACTAAACCCAAAATTGATAGAAAGAAGGAAATAGTAAAGCTCAGAACAGAAATAAAAGAAATAGAGACTAGAAAAACAATTCAAAAGATCAATGAAATGAAGAGTTGGCTCTTTGAAAAGATAAACAAATTGACAAACCTTTAGCTAGTCTAGCTAAGGAAAAAAAAAACTCAATAAATCAGAGATGAAAAAAGAGATATCGCAACAGATAACACAGAAATACAAAGAATCATAAGAGGCTATTATGAACAACTATACACCAACAAATTTGATAACCTAGAAGAAGTGGGTAAATTCCTGGACACATCCAACCTACCAAGATTAAATTATGAAGAAATAGAAAACCTGAACAGCCAAATAACAAGTGAGGAAATTGAAACAACAACAAAAGCCTTCTATCAAAGAAAAGCCCAGGACTTGATGGCATCATTGCTGAATTCTATCAAACATTTAAAGAAGAACTAAATCCAATTCTCCTCAAACTATTCCAAAAAGTTGAAGAGAAGAGAATACTTTGATACTTATTTTATGAGGCCTGCATTTCCCTGATACCAAAACCAGATACGAATACAACATAAAAAGAAAACTAGAAGCCAATAGTCCTGATGAACATACATGCAAAAATTCTCAACAAAATACTAGCAGACTTTATTTCAGCATATTTAAAAAATCATTTACTGTAGTCAAGTGGGATTCATCCCAGGGATGCAAGAGTGGTTCAACATATGGAAATTGATAAATGTGATATGCCACATTAACAGAAGGAAAGATTTTTTAAAATGTGGTCAGTTCAATAGATGCAGAAAAAGCATTTGACAAAATTCAACATCCCTTCATGATAGAAACTCTCAACAAATTAGGTATAGAAGGTACATATGTCAACAACAATAATAGTGGCAATATATGACAAACCCACAGCTGACATATTATTAAATCTTAGATGAAAACCTTTCAGCTAAGATAAGGAACAAGATAAGGATTTCCACTTCACCACTTTTATCCAACATAATACTGAAAATCTTAACCAGAGCAGTCAGACAACAGAAAGAAATAAAAGATGTCCAGATTGGAAAGGATGAAGTAAAATTGTCCCTGTTTACAGATGACATGATTTTATATAGAGAAAACCCTAAAGGCTTCACAAAGTACCTGTTAGAACTAACGAACAAATACAGTAAATTCACAAGACACAAAATCAACATACAAAAATCAGTAGTGTTTTTATATGAGCTAATAGTGAACTATCTGAAAAAGAAATCAAGAAAACAATTCCATTTAAAAAAAATACATTGGGAAAAGAAAGTCTCCAATAAATGGTGCTGGGAAAATTGGACATCCACATGCAGAGGAATAAAACTAGAACTCTACCTCTCACCATATTAAAAAAAAAAACGAGTAAAATGGATTAAAGTTTTAAACGTAAAACCCGAAACTATGAAACTACTAGAAGAGAACAGAGAAAACATTTCACAACATTGGGCTAGGCAAAGATTTTTTTTAGATAAGACCTCAAAAAGACAGGAGGGGAAAAAAAGCAAAAATAGACAAATGGAATTACATCAAACTTTGTACAGCAAAGAAAACTTTGCATTGCAAAGGAAACAATTAACAGAGCCAGCACACAGATGACCTACAGAATGGGAGAAAATATTAACAAACTATACATCTGACAAAAGGTTAATATCCAGACATATGAGGAACTTAAACAACTCAACAGCCAAAAAAAAAAAAAAAAAAAATCCTGAGTAACTCAATTAAAAAATGGGCAAAAGACCTTAAAAGAAATTTCTCAAAAAGAAAACAGACAAATGGCCAATCAGTATACTAAAAAAATGTTCAACATCGTTAATCACCAGTAAAGTGCAAATCAAAGCCACACTGGGATACCACCACACTCTAGTTAGAATGGCTATTATTAAAAAGATAAAACAAGTGTTAGCAAGGATGTGGACAAAAGGGAATGCCTTGCTTATACTCTGTTAGTGGGAATGTAAATTAGTACAACCACTGTAAGACACCGTATGGAGGTTCCTCAAAAAAGGAAAAATAGAACTATCATATGATCCAACAAGAGAGGTATCACAGGAATGGAAGAATGGGCACCCACATGTACTCGCCATCAAATTGCACTAACTGATCAACACTAAGATGCTCACACAGTAGTAATATTCTTTGGGGGTTGGGGGTGGGTAAACTCACAAGTAATGGACACAGTGAGCATTGTAGCGGGGAAAGGGCATGCCTCAAATCATGGTGTGGGTGTGGCAAAGTCATAATATGTAACCAAAATGTTAATATCCCTATAATATCCTGAAATAAAACAAAAACAAAAAAGCAATCCCACTACTGGGTGTATATCCAAAGGAAATGAAATTAGCATGTCAAAGAGATATCTTCACTCCCATGTTTATTGCAGCACTACTCACAATAGCCAAGATACAGAAGCAACCTAGTAGCCACAAACAGATGAACAGATAAAGAAAACGTGGTATCTATACATAATAGAATACTATTCAGCCATAAAAAAGAATGACATCCCATCATTTGCAACAACATAGATGAACTTGGAGGACATTATGTTAAGTAAAATAAACCAGACACAGAAAAACAAATACCACATGATCTCACTCATTTGTGAAATCTACAAAAATGTTGATCTCATAAAAT
Source organism: Indri indri (assembly GCA_004363605.1). Classification (NCBI taxonomy): domain Eukaryota; kingdom Metazoa; phylum Chordata; class Mammalia; order Primates; family Indriidae; genus Indri; species Indri indri. The sequence goes on along the minus strand of RJWJ010014150.1, from coordinate 30,370 downwards.
AGAGAGCAGAACAGTGCTTATGAGAGCCTGGAGAGGGCTTGGGGGAAGGATGGGGAGAAGTTGGTCAATGGGTACAAATTTACAACTACATGTGGGGAATAAATGCTGGTATTCTATTGCACAGTATGGAGACTATGGCTAACAGTAAGATATTGTATATTACAAAATAACCAGAAGAGAGATTTTTTAATATTCTCACCACGAGAAATTAATAAATGCATGAGGTGATAGATATGCTAACTACCTTGATTTGACCATTATATAACACGCACATGTATTGAAACATCAAATTATACCCCATAAATAAGTACAATTATAATCAATTTAGAAATTTTAAAAATAAAATGAAATAAAAATGTCTGCCCTGAATTTAAATACCTTAGGCCAAGTCCAGTGCGGTAAAACTGAAAGCCCACTTGGGCTGCACTAAAAGAAAGTCAAGCTGGGGAACCCATCACAGATACCCAGTGGCATCGGGTGCAGAAGATGCCTGCCAGGTCAGAAATGGGAAGGACGACAGGATCCTTGCAATTTAGAGTTCAGCCCCAGGTGTGTACACCTAGAGAAAGAAAAGCATGGGAAGAACATGCAGATGGTCCAGAGAACAGTCAGAAATGCAGCTCTCCCAGGTTCCGTTGCAGAGCCTAGACGGCAAGCCAGGGGGTGAACAGCCCATCAGACCAGACCAAACCTTCGTAGCAACACCCATTGCTTCCCACCTCCATCCCCTCCAAAATCCCCAGGCAGCCACTAATCTGTTATCTGTTACTGTACTTTCATCATATTGTCATATCAAGAGTGTTTTACACAAATAATTATGTAATATGTACCCTTTTGTGATGGTTTTTTTCTTTTCACCCAGCATAATTCTCTAGGAACTCATCAAGGTTGTTACTTGTATCGACAGCTTATTCCTTTTTGTGGCTGAGTAGTATTTCCATAGCATAATTGCACCACAATTTGTTTAACCATTCATCCATTGAAGGACATCCGGGTTGTTTCCCATTTGGAACTGCTACAACATACAACTGCGATATGAGATAGCAATTGCATTCCTAGTGATTTATTCCCTCAAATGGAGACTTTTTGTTCACAAAAAATGGAAACAAAAATGTTTATAGAAGTACTATTTGTAGTAGCTCCAAACTGGAAACAACCCAGATGTCTTTCAAGGGGTGAATTTTATTGCTCATTCTTTCTTTTTTCTTACATTATCATTTAATCAATGCTGTGTAAGATTTTTTATTACTCATTATTAAATGAGTTGGAATTTTATGGACCAATATTTGCAAGAAATTTCCATAGATGGGAAGGAGCAAGGGTTGCACCAGGCTAGCTGGTTTTGGCATTGCAGAGGTTCTCTTCTCTTTAGTTACCACAAAGTAAGACGGCTTTTTGCAAATAATACTGGTCTGTGGCATTTTGTGTGTAAGAGAATCTCTTCTGCTTCTCTGAACCTAATTGTTTCTCCAGGGTGTGTGCTCATGCACTCTCTCTGTCTCTCCCCCTTGCTTCTCTTGCCTTACTCCTAATGTCTCTTGCATGAAACTAAACTTACTTTGTCACCCCTGAAAAATTATTTTACATTTTCTTTTTTAGTTCTCAGAAAATGGAGTTTGTGTTTTTGTTTTCACATCTCTTTGTTGCTTGCTTTTGGTTGGTTTTCTGCAGAAGATGGGGATTAATAAGTTTCTGCAGTCATCTGCATCCTGTCCTGGAAGTTCTCCACTAGCAATTATGCATCTTACAGTTAGAAGAGACCATACAGTTTGTATAAACCAGTTGCTCAACTGATGCTTGAATCTGGCACTGCTTTATTCATTTCTGTAACTTGGACACAGCAGAAATGTGACAGCCTGGGGTATGACGGGGTTGGGTGCAGCTGAAAGAGCTCTGGCCCTGGACTATGAGAGACTTGGTTTTTAGTCTTAGCTCTGCCACTGTGAGGTAGAGCAAGACAATTACCTACGTGGGCCTTCAATTCTCCAACTGGAGTGGTTGAGATGATCACCTCTAGCCTCCTCTTTGGCAAGGCCAGCAGTTTTTATAAACATTATGACAAATCTGGGAGCACATGAGACTTCAGGATATAATAACTTAGATTATAAAGGTTAAACTAAACTGCATACTAAAAATAAATGATTTATACAGAGTCAAACTTCTGAAAGAGTCCTCAGCCATTATATTTCAATCCCTTCAGGATATATCTTGTTAGGCTCAAACTTTTAATTTCGATTTGCTAGTAAACATAATTTGAAAATGTGGGAAAATGTTTTCCTTTTTTCCTACATTTGGCATTTTAATTATTAAATGCTTTTCCAAGTTAAATTTTGAGTGCACAAGCCATGCCACTGTCTAATAATTTAATTTGGAAAACAAATTACATGTAATTTCCCTGACAATCTGAAATCTGTAAACTACCAAAAGGGAGCCAACTCTTTGAGCAGCATGATAATTAATGCTCATGATAAAATAAGTATATTTTACATTTGAAATATCTAAAAATTCACAGTGATTCTTCATATCTCTTTCTGCTTACTGAAATTGGGAAAATAGAACAAGTTCACTTCAAAAAAAAAAACTGAAATTTTTCCTTAGTGATTAAATCACACCAAGGAACTGAAGGTTCTTAGATCAAATCTATAAAAAGAATTGTTTTTCTTCGTAAAACTGCTTAAGTTCAGACATAGAGCTGTAAATGCTCCAGGTCAAAATTTTACTTTCTCAATGTAACTTAGAGATTTGGAGAAGTAAAAAGTTCAGTTACTAGGGGACAAGTTAGTAAATTGAAAAAACCTGAGCATTCATTACAAAATCCTACTAGTACCTAGTTTACATTTGGTTATCAACTTATTGCCATCAAATATGACTTGTTAGGAAATAAAAGACTGTTGACTTCATTTTGGTTATAAATAAAATGCCATGTTGGATTCTCCTTACAAATAAAAGGTCTCATGTAAAACTCTAAAATGGAAACATACTTGACAAGTATTCATATCATGACTAATAACCTGGCCTAAAACCAGAAATGCAAAATTTTTCAGCCTGCTTCTCCTATTGTTCATTTTAAACATTCAACTTTGATTAGTCCATATGACTCGTTTGCTTGACAAAGCAGGTATGTAGCATATACTACTGGGTAAGAGTTCCTCAACATTGTTTCTAGTGTTGGTAGCAGTCTTTCAAGGTACATATAATTACAGGTTGAGCATCCCTAATCTCCAGATCCAAAATCCTGCATGGTCCATAATCCAAAACTTTTTGAGCTCCAACATGACACAAGTGGAAAATTCCACACATGACCTCATGTGACAAGTTGCATTCAAAATGCAGGCACATAATACAGGTTTTATTCAGCATTCCTAAGAGAAAAAAAGGACATCCCCAGCTCCCTTTAGCTGCAATATATCTTTTATGAGCATGCCCAGATTCCCCCACCCAGGAACACCCACAAAGGATAATAAAATGGCAAATGCAAAGGCTGGATGCAACCATGGCAGGTTCCTCGCAATGCCCCACGTGGGAGCAAAACCTATGTGCATCACTCACTGTCTTTTTTTGCTTATTCTCTGTTCTGTGGTGTAAATATATTTTTGGAAATGTCTACAGTGCCTGAAGATATTGCTATGGATAACAGTGATAATTAAAAGAAGGAAGCATTTATGTTTATCTGTAGCACAGAAAGTGAAGCTGTCGGAGAAAATGGACAGCGGCGTAAGTGAGGATGTCTTACAGCAGAGTGTGGCGTCAGAATGACCGTCGTATGTGACCTGATGAAGCAGAATAAACTATTGATGTTCTGTGCTAAAAGTGGTGAACAGAAGTAAACAAACAATAGGAAAACACTGCATAAAACCAAAAACAAAGATTTTGATCATGTACTGAAAGAGTGGATCCATCAGCTTCACAGTGAACACATGCCACTCATAGTACGCTGATCACGAAACAAAGGTCTATCACAATGAACTAAAAATTGAGGGGAATTGTGAATATTCAACAGGCTGGTTTCAGAAATTTAGGAAAAGACATGACATTAAGTGTTTAAATATTTGTTGTGATAAGGCATCTGCTGATCATGAAGCAGTGGAGAAATTCATTGATGATTTTGCCAAGGTCATGACTGATAAAAATCTGATGGCAGAACAAATCTATAGTGCTGATGAAACATCACTGAGGTATTGCTTCAGAAAGACACTGACTACAGCTGAAGAGCCAGCCCTCCAGGAATTCAGGATGTCAAGGAAAGAATAACTGTGCTGGGATGTGCTAATGCAGCAGGCACATACAGGCATCCACTTGCTGTGATAGGCAAAAGCTTGCACGCTTGCTGTTTTCAAGGACTGAATTTCTCACCAGTCCACTATTATGCTACCAGAAAGACATAGGATACCAGGGACATTTCTTCTGATTGGTTTCACAAACATTTGGTACCAGTGACTCATGCTTACTGCAAGGAAGCTGGACTGGACGACAACTGCAAGATTTTATTATTCCTTGATAACTTTTCTGCTCATCCTCCAGCTGAAACTTTCATCAAAAATGACGTCTATGGGGCCAGGCGCGGTGGCTCACGCCTGTAATCCTAGCACTCTGGGAGGCTGAGGCGGGTGGGGATCGTTTGAGCTCAGGAGTTCGAGACCAGCCTGAGCAAGAGCGAGACCCTGTTTCTACCAAAAATAGAAAGAAATTAATTTGACAGCTAAAAATATATAGAAAAAATTAGCCGGGCATGGTGGCCCATGCCTGTAGTCCCCGCTACCCGGGAGGCTGAGGCAGGAGGATCGCTTGAGCCCAGGAGTTGGAGGTTGCTGTGAGCTAGGCTGATGCCACGGCACTCTAGCCCTGGGCAACACAGTGAGACTCTGTCTCAAAAAATAATAATAATAATAATGTCTATGGAATCTACTTTCCCCCAAATATGACTTCATTAATTCAGCCATGTGACCAAGGTATCCTTAAATCAATAAAGAGTAAATATAACAACACTTTCTTGACCTGCATGCTAGCAGCAGTGAACAGAGGTGTAGGTGTGGAAGGTTTTCAAAAGGAGTTTAGCATAAAGGATGCCATACATGCTATTGCCAAAGCTTTGGCAACAGTCACAAAACATACAGTTGTGCATGCCTGGCACAGCCTCTGGCCTGTCACAATGTTCAGTGATGATGATGCACAAGGTGGTGACTTTGAAGAATTCCACATGTCAACTGAGAAAAAGTGATGTCTGACCTCCTTACATATGCAAAAAATAATACCTTCAGAGTCCATCAGAAAGCTAGAAGAAGTGGATATCAAAGAAGTTTTTATCCTTGATAATGAGGCTCCCGTTGTTCATTCACTGACCAATAGTGAAACAGCTGAAATGGTTCTGAATCAAGGTGATCGTGATGACAGTGATGATGAAGATGATGTGAACACTGCAGAAAAAGTGCTTATAGACAACAGGGTAAAAATGTGTGATGGGATCATTAAAGGACTAGAGCAGGGCACATTCATAACAGAACAAGAAATCATGCCAGTTTATAAGATCAAAGAGACATCTAAGACAAAAACTGTGGTTAATGAGGCAGATGAGCCTGGAGGAAACATTTTTAAAAGCCATCCAGCAGCATGCCTGCTCATCCCTGGACGACCCCTTGGTCCCTCAACTGCTTCTGATGATTCTTCTCACCTAAAAACACACACTACGGTGTACAATAACCTTTTAATCAAGACACAGTGTCATAGGTGGAGACTGAAAGCCTGCTGTTGTTTGCTGTCGCTGTTGTTCAGCAGCTGATGCAGGTATCTGGTGATGCCACTGTGCTGCCTAGTTATCCTGAATGTATTATTTTTTCATTGTGATATTGGTGTGCAATATTTTTTGCTGTTAAATATTCATGTGTGAATAGTGTTAGAAAATGATGGTTTATCAAAAGCATATAAATTCAGAGTCAGGAATGATGGTGATGCCAAACAACCACAGACTGTCCACATGGGTGCCTGAGATAGTGACACCGTTGCTTTCTGATGGCTCAATGAATGTAAACTTTGTTTCATGCACAAAATTGTTGATATTCTATAAATTACCTCCAGGTTATGTGTCTAAGGTATATATAACCATAAATAAATTTTATATTTAGACTCGAGACCTGTCACCAATATATTTTATTATGTATATGCAAATATTCCAAAATTGGAAAAAAATCTGAAATCCAGAATACTTCCAGTCCCAAGCATTTCATTTGGGTAAGGGATGCTCAACCTGTATCCCTTTTTATAGGTGTGAGATTCATGAGGCAGGAGCTAGGAGCAGTGGAGCTCAGATTGTGATCTAGAGCTGCCTGACTTACTCCAAGCCCCAGATCTTTCTACTCACATGGGCATGCACACATTTAAGCATTTCCCTAGGAAAGCTGGGAAATGCCATGTCCCAAATCGCAATTCCATAAATGGAATCCCACAGTTAACACACAGTTGGAAAGGGAAGCTGGTGAATCACACAGCAGGTTTTAAAAGTTTTCTGGCAGAAGTGACAGATACTGCTTCCTCTCACATTTCATTCACCAAAGCAAGTCACATGACCACACCTAACTACCATGTGTTCAGAAAGAGGAGGGTTGGAGACACTTGGTTGGCAGCATTGATGACTATAGCATTTAGTCTGGAGGCTGTGTGTGGGTTATGAGGCTTGTGAAGCCAGTTTGTACTTAATGTTGAAGGACCCCATGCTTTAGGATATCGGGAAGCCATGAAGGTTTTTTGTTTGTTTATTTGTTTGAGACAGAGTCTCACTCTGTAGCCTTGGCTAGAGTGAGTGCATTGGCATCATTCTAGCTCACTGCAACCTCAAACCCCTGGGCTCAACCCATCCTCCTGCCACAGTCTCTCTAGTAGCTGGGACTACAGGCACATGTGACCACACCCAGCTAATTTTTCTATTTTTTGTGGAGACAGGGGTCTCTCTCTGTTGCTCAGGCTGGTCTCGAACTCCTGACCTCAAGCAATCCTCACACCTAGGCACCCCAGAGTGCTAGGATTACAGGCATGAGCCACAGTGCCTGGCCAGCCCTGAAGGTTTTGAATCAGAACATGATACTATAATGGGGTGAGCTGCAGTCTGAACTCACTCAATAGACAAGAGCAGCCAGACTATGAGACTTGCTACTTGGCTATTGTTCCAAATCAACCCAGTTCATGCTTTTTCTCACTCTCCAAAGAAGAACTTACTGCATGCCTCCCCAAGCCAGCGTCTTACTTCCAAGAACTGCAGAAGGATATGATCTTTTAACACTAAAAGGAGAAAGTATTATCCAGCGCTGGGTGAAGAGTTCCACTGATACCGCTTCAGGTGAATTGTAGCTGTCTCCAGCAGAAGGGGGGGTCGAAGGCTCTCCAGAGGACAGCAGCCTGCCCCAGGGAACAGGTACGATCACACGCTGTGTAACTGAATGTGTTCCTTTTATTTAGTGGCAAAATGTTGGAAGCTCCCTACCTGAAAAAAAAAAAATACAAACACATACAGAAACACAGAAAAGTAAGTCTTTACTGCAACGTACCTTGTTTATTATCAGGGCAAATTCCAAGCTTTATGTTCATCACTGTAGAATGTAATTGTGCTCATTTCCATGAGTCTAATCAATAATCTGTGGCCATGTGGCTGTCACTTACACTAACTAAATAACTTACACTAACATTATTTAGAAACTGGTTCTACATACAGTTCTCTTATCATGTCTAAGACAGCACTATGTAAAATTAGAAGGTTAAGACTTGAGACAATACACGTATCTACCAAAGGATTTGTATGCAGAATATAGAGTCTTACAAGTCAAAAAAATTAATGCAATAAAAATGGACAATAGACTTAGACACTCCACAAAGGAAGCTCTATGAGTAGCCAATAAGTACATGAAAAAAAAAATGCTCAATGTCGCTAGTTATCAGGGAAATGACAATTAAAACTACAATAAGACCCAGTCATACCCAGCAGAATAGACAAAATTTAAAAAACTAGCCATATCAATTGTGGCCAAGGATGTGAAGCAACTAGAATATTCGCCCAGTGCTGGTAGGAGTACAAAATTATACAATTGCTCTGGAACTGTTAGCAGTTTCTTATACAGTTATACTTACATCTACCCTATCATCAAGACATTCCACTCTTAGGTAATTACCCTAGATAAATTAAAACGTCTATCTATAAACAGACATACACTAGAACAATTTACTTGCATCATTCAAAATAGCCAAAACTGGGAACAATTCAAATGTCCATCAAGAGGTAAGTGAACAAATGATATATTTACAATAGAAAACTACTCAGCAATGTAAAGGAACAAATGATGGCATTTCCCAACAGCATGAATGAATCCAAAAAACATGCTAAAACAAAAAAGTTGGACACGGATATGTTCATACTGTGTGATTCTGTCTATGCTAAGTTCTAAAGTAGGCAAGGTTAATCCATGGTGATAGAACTCCAAACCGTGGTTACCTATAGTGGAGACGAGCAAGTATTGGCTGGAGGCGGTACAAGTGAATTTTCTAGTATAATGGAAATGTTCAATATCTTGATTAGTGAGTCAGTTATGCAGGAAATATGCATTTGCAAAATCTACCGCACTCTACATTTAATATCTGTGCATTTCATTATGTGTTCCTTATACAGCTAAATATTAAAAATAAATGTTTAATAACCTTGTATGAATCATGACAGCTGGGATTTCTTAGGAAAGCATGAACCCTGATACATTTTCTGCACTTAGTCCTGTTTATTTTGCAAATTTCCAACACACATCATGGTGTAATACAGAAATCACAAAATCGAATCTGCAGCAGCCAATAAGCTAACACAGAAATCCGTGAAATGGTCTGGATATACGACAGTAAGCCATGGCAGGGCCCCAGGTAAAGTGCAGAGAGAATCCCACATCTCATAGGCTCCATCAGATGTTGCTCCAGCTAATTTTTACTTCTTGGAGATGCTGACCCAGAGTTGCCAGATCTTCTGCTTTTTCAAAAGAAATTATAAATCTATACATTTATGTCAAGTACTTGATATTTATATTTTGGCAATTAATTTTTTAAAAAAATGTAAACACTCAACAAGCCAAATGATGTTATATACATGTATTTTTAAATAACTTCAAATGACACTGGTTCTTCAGCCCTACCTAGACTGCAGCTATCTCACTACAGCACCACTTTCCAAGTGCAAAGGATGCGTGGGGAGATAATTATTGCCCAGAGACGAAATGGCAGGCACGCTGCCGGGCATGCTTCCTTAGCCCAGTCATTCCCAGGTCCCTTCCGGTTGGTCATGGGGGAAGACCATCAATTCAGAAAGGGTTCCTGGATCTCATTTCCAACATTTTATTTTTATCTTTCAAACTTTTCCTTCCTCTTGCTAATTGCTTCATCCACTTGCCCAAGCCAGCCCTAGAAGGCGCTGTTCTCAACTGAAATCTCTAGCCATGTCACACCCACACAGATCACCCCCTCACCCCCCACCACAAAAAGTAGTTGAGGCCAGGCTGAAATCTTTAAAGCAGGTTTCACTAAAGGTTCTAAAGAGAGAAGAATATACAAAAAGGCAATCTAGTGTATAAGATTCAGTTATCTTCAGCTTATGATACCCTACAGACCACTACTGTGCCTTTCACTAAACTAGCCTGTCTCCATGGATCAAAAGTAGGATGACCCTACCTCTAGTCCCAGCGTATGCCAGTTTTCTTGGCATAATTATTAATAGCTTCTCCTTTCACTGTCATAATTATTCCAGTTTGAAAGACAAATTTTATGGTTACCCTAGTCAAAGGCATCATTTTGCTTAAATCATGGAATAACTATCAAATCTAGACTCTGGAAACCTATAACCAAGAGAAAAACAAAGTCTTGTTTTGACTATCCAGTCTTTTAAGTACCAGTTTCCATTCCAACTAACTTTCAGTTAAAAAAGAATTCCGCTTAGTTTCTGAAATAATTTTTAAAATTCATAACAATGAAAATGATGTTGAAAGTCAATGGACATGTGGTTTGCCCAAGCTAGGTAACGATATCATTATCTGAGTACCCAAATCTTTGATTTCAATATGACTAGATTATGTAAAATTAATAGTATAATTAATGGATTTTGGAAGAAAACTTAATAGTATAAAAGCAAGTTTTCTAACACAAAAGAAAATGGAATTGATAAAATGGGAGGTAGGGGAGGACCCGGGAAAGGAGAGCATTTTGGTGTTTTTGAGAAAGGACACTATATTCTGTCTACATAGTCAAAGCCCTGGATGAAATTAGTTTAAGGTTAGTGAAAACAATACATAGGTTTAGGGAGATACCACATGCCCTGTGCCTCATCTCTGAGGGCATATTTGATGGAGAGCTATAGGCCTTAGAGAGAAACCTTATACCCATCACAGTTTCAGAATTGTAGAGTATCAGAAGTTAAGTGAGGGTCCAGGTGGGCAGGTGAGGACAAACTTCAAAGTCCCAGGCAACCCAGATAATGTGCACAGAACATCAGAAAATTGCCAGGGCCCCACAGAGAGGCTCACATATGGCTGAGAGATGGCTAGTGGACCAGCATGGCCTCAGGAGTGGTTCAAAGTAGAAACAAATGGCCTGACATGTCAACCAGGGGCCATGCCTGTGAGGTCATCACAGCAGATACCAGTCGGTGATAGAGCACAATGAGCAAAGGACCAGCCAAGACGAGACCTATCTTTGTGGATGCCAGCAGGGGACAGTGGACAACCATAAGCCAGGTGCCCTCTTTCGTCAGTGCCATGAAGCCCAGGAGCCCTGGGAGCTTAGCTGCTACACTGGGGAGTAGGAGTGGGGGCGTAAAAACTCTGGTTTTGAGCATATTTCTCTTGAAATATCTGCAAAACAATGCAGACCAAGTTTATCTTAAATCAGCAAGATCAAGCTTCTGCTTTCAACCAAAAAGGGGTGTGAAATATATGTTAAGTTTTATTTTTTTTATAGCATCTGAGTCTGTGGCCTGTGACATTCGTATCCACTGCATTTTATTTCCCGGGTGCTCCAAGGTTTTTTGCTGTTGCTTTCCACCTGATAACATAAAAAGCATAAAGACCTTAAAGAAAAGCAAGGTTAGTGACTAAATTCTGACTTCATCACACACCTAAAGAAGCCATAAATCTGGCCTGTGTGTAGCATTTCAAGTAGTTGACTCATTATCCATAACAATGTTCCTGCAATCAGGAAATGTAATTTTTGTCATCTGTTTCAAACTCTGCCCACACCAAAACTTTAACCTGAACTGCCAAGAATAACAAAATGGACAGATTTCTGATTCAACTCTCCGTTTCCCCTTCCTGTTTGTTTGATGGATGTGTAGATTAGCAGTGAAATGGCCCAAGACTAGCAAGAAAAGGAGGGAAAAAATCAGGTCATGGTCTCATAACAGATCTTGCCACTGTATACCTTGCTAACCTCCTCCATCTACATCTTTGCTTTAAACAAACACACATTTGCACAGGCCTGTACACACACACACACACACACACACACACACACACACACAGATACCCTACCTCTATAAAAAGGCCCTGTTACACTATCTGCCTAATATTTTTAGGAAAAAAAACATTTTAAACTTTAAAATAGAAATAAATTATTAATGTCTTAACTTTATTTACATTCATCTACTTGTATTTTTTTTAAATCTCAGGAAGATTCTTTTGCAGCGGTCCCCAACCTTTTTGGCACATCCTGCTCTCCTAAGTGCAGGCAGCCTCGTGACTCTGTCCTCAGCCCAGGACTTTTCTTTCTTTACAGCCTTTTCTTTAGTGATTGCATCACTCCCAACATTCCAAATAGCCTCCCAGACATCTTCATTTGAACATCCCATTTACTTCAAAATCAGTAGTTTCAAAGCTGAACACATCTTCTTTCCCCCATCTATCACTTTTTCCAGAATTTTCTGTTTTTGTTAATAGTCCTTACCATCCTTTCAGCCACACAGAGCTAAACCTCAAACTGGTTCTCAAACCACATATCATCCTTTGCTTTCATAACCAGTTTTTTTTTTTCTGACAGCCAATATCTTCCAAATTCTATGGCCCTATCTGAAGGAACACTTGTGATCACTCCTTTCTATTATAGTTCAAATTGACTGCCTAACTATTGGAATAGCTATGTTCTCTCCTTTCTCATCTCTTCCTTCTCCAAGTCGTCCAAGATACTTCTGTGGGACGGCTCTTTTTAAATCTTAGCTCTAACAATACAACTTTTCCTACTCAAAGTATTCAGTGGCGTCCCAACATCAACGTCATTGCTGAAGAGCTCTCCCTTCTGGCACGCAAGGGCTCCCACCACATGACCTCAGCTTGTTCTGCAGTCTTCTGCTCTATTTAGCCCCATATTCTAGCCATTCAATGAAGCTGGAAGGAAAATAGTGAGATGGATTTAAAAACTGAAAAATACCCCCCTTTATATTCCCTTTTTGCTAAGGTTGTTTTATGACTTAAAATTACCTACTTAAGTGTCCATCTACTCAAATACACTGTTTTATCTTCATCCTCCTATTGTTCTGTGAGTAGAATGGGGTGGGAACAAATAAACGTATTTCTCAAGAAGCTAACACTCTCGGTTCCTAAATAGCATCAGGACAAAATTGTTAAAGAGGAAACTTTATTGGGTTAAAGTTAACTGTTAGTTATTAAAATCCTAACACAACACCGGCTCTAAGTAAATGGTATTTATTATTACAGCTATTATTTAGTCTAAACTTTTGCCCTCAAGGAATCCCAATTCTTTGCCTTTTAATAGGTTACAATCTGCTTGGGGTATAAAGACTGACGCACTTGAATTGTGTATAACTGGTTGATTTTTTTGTAGACCCTATATATTTTATAACTGAAAGAATTTCCCCCTTTGCTTTGTTTACTAGGAAACCCAGCCAAATTTGTGGTTCAGTTCACCTCAGCAACTCTATAGGACTTCATGTAGTATATATTTATTTGTCATTCTTTATCTATAGATTTATCACTTTGTTTACCTTATTTTTTAATCTGATTCTCTCAATAATTTATTTTATCCTTTTATTTTATAAGTTGCTATTGATTCTTTAGAAGAAAGTATGGATGTAAATCAAACTAAATACTGATGAAACAATCTATAAGTAATCAAATTGTAGGGGAGAGTTTGGAGCTAAAGAAGAGCATCAGATAGAAATAAATCCAGACTTGGGTCAACAGAGATTTTACTCAAAAAGGCTATTGTAATAGGGACAGGGGAACTATTACAATGAGGTAGTAGGGGGAGTATTGCAATAAGGAAAATGTTCCTATCCGGTAGATGTGCAAGAATCTCAAAGGTTGGGAAGAAAAGGCTTTCCTTGTATAATACGGAACAAACAAGGTTAGAAAGAACCAAACGTGGGAGAGTGAGAGAAGCAGGTGGCCTTATCAGACGGTTGTTCTGGGAATGTTTTTTCCCTGAGGACAATCAGTTCTCTGGAGAGCTGTTAAGGAGAGGTTGTTCTGAGTTCCATGCTCAGGGATAAGCCAAAGTTCAGGGGCCAGGGAGAAAGAAAGGAGGCTGCCCAAAGTTTGGTCAAGACACATTAGTGAGTATTTTGTCCAGATTGGTTAGTGGGGACAAACACTTCAGCTAATCATCTATGAAACAGGAGCAGGAATTTGGGGAATCCATGTCTGGCCTCGTCATAGGTAGATAGGGGGTCATCTGCAAGTTTTCTCTAAGTCATATAGGGAAGGGTGGTTCTTTGCAGTAAGCTATTTCCTGGAGGGTGGGGAAATATCTTAATCATTGCTGTTTCTGGGACCACAGGGCTCAGGTGAAGTTCAACACTGTCAACAGATTGAAAGTGAAATAGGAGTTCAGGGAAAAAGGGACATCAGTCATGGATTCTTGTAAGAAATATTATCAGGAGCTTTTGCTTACAGAATTATTAGAATTTCAGTGTGAGAAACTATAGCTTAAGGGAACTCAGGCTAGAGTGGGAGCATGGATAAAGGCACGGAGGAAACGAACATGGTGTGTAAAAAGGTGGACATCTCTGGACAGAGCCACTAAAGCAGAAGGTTTGGTTGAGGAGGAGAGGATAGAAGTCACTGAGCAGGTGGCTCAGAGCCAGCATTCCAGGGGGCCAGGCTGGGAGAGCACACCGTGGTGGAGCTGTATGTGGTCGGATCCCATTATTTACAAATCAAAAACATCATAAATATGATAAAGCATGACTGGATATCCTTCCAATGGAATGTCAGAGGCTCCAGAAGTTATCTAAGCATATAGGGATATGTGCCGTTGTTTTTGACTAGGCTCTTCATAACTCTGTAGACATTAAACTTAACGTTTAGAAACTAGTAGCAATGCAAAAAGTTTTGTCTATAGCCATGAAAATTAATTTAATTTTCCCCAAGTCAGTTTTGAATGCATTTGCAAATTCATTTCAATATTCCTGATTTATACATGCATCTATTGTTTGAATTTTCCCTTTGAACTTATCCTAACATCTTATTAGTTCCCTCATTTAATTAATAAACTCATATATATATATATGTGAGTCAATCTTTTTCCTCTTTTTGGAAAAGATTATTTTGTTAAACGAACATACCATCATCACTCTGACCATAACTACCACCAGAGAAAAAAGGTGTCAAATATGCCTGCCACCAACAGAGAACATTAGCAATCACCCTGGACTTACAAACATAAAGCCTTGCTTAGCCTTCCAGCACCCATCATGTTTGTAAGTACAGGAGCTTCTGTACTCCCTTCTTCTTTCCTTGAGGTTATGATGAGGTCACATTAAGTTACCTGGGGGTACATACAATATTTAGCAGGGACTCCAGCAACACCCAAAAGGTTACATCCATGTCCCCAAAATTAGCATACACTATTCCTGAAGCCTCTAATACGTATCAAGGAATTGACTTATACCCTGGGAAGAATCCGGCTCAATTCATGGAACGATTTTACAGATAAAGAGAACTGAATTGAAATAATAAAAAAGTGAGTCTTTCCAATACTAAAAACCAAGTCAGTCTGAGAAATGGGGTGGCAATCTATGGCTAGGAAGGCCCGGCCCTGAGTGTGCAGGCTACCCACTCTACCTGAGCCATCCCATAGTCTCACTGCAACAAAGAACAGAGACACCCACATGGGGGACCCATTCGTCTTTCCTGGAATGGAAACCTGCTGGGAAGAGCTGCTGCTGCAGATGAACAGAATGCCAAGAAGTCCTACTCTATCAAGCCTGGAGCAAAGGACATTCTAGGTATAAGTGCTTCCCATTTACCATCAATCCATTATCGCTTCTGTCCTGCCCTGATAAGCTGGGGGACACGGAGCATGTCCGCATATGTCCCCCGTATGTCTGTAGCATTTTCCAAATATTTGGCCAGAAATGGGCTGAAGGGAATGCTGCGCACTGGCCACTTAATTGCCTTCATCTTTACCCGTTCGGACCAGTGCCGTGGTACCACCCAATACATCCCCCTTCAAGCCTCGACAGCCGCTAAGGATGCTGTCAGCAAGCCCAATTTTAGAGGTTACCCCAGAATGATAAAATCGAACTCTTCTTTCATTGTGTGTCTCTCACAGTCACTTAATTTTCCCTTTTACCCTATTAATTCACATTATAAAAACATTGTGTTAGTTTAGGTGGAATTTTTTTCTGCTTCATTACACTTGCCTTTTTTTTTTTTCTTGGATTTCCCTCCCCAATATCTGCAATGAATACACACCACCTCCCTTGCAGCCTCTCTGCTTTTAGCAATAATTTGCACATAATGGAACAGCCAGAGGGGGTTTGATCAATGACCTCTGTCTCGGAGATGCTGTTCCTAGGGAAACACATCTGCCAACATAAAGTATTGGAGCAATCACAGCTCAGTGAACGCCGTAATAAGCAACTGTTACTCTGGCGCCATCAGTCATGTTCAGTTACAGACCTGAAAGGAAATGGCACCTCAGGGAGCAATGTCCTTCCATAAATTTGGGCAACAATGAAGAATGATTTGCAATCAAGTAATAAAAGGCCCAAAAAAGGTCCACCATGCATACTAACATCCAGTACAGCTGACAAAGGAAATAAAAAACCTTGGCATTGTTTGCTCGTTATGTAAACTACACAGCTGTCCAAGCAATTAAGATATGATTTTGGGAATTCTCTCATAAAAATTTGCTAACAGTGCTTCCACTTGTGAAAGTGACATTCTTCTTTATCAGTAAAGTGCATTTCATTAAGGTAATGCAATTTCATCAAGCTTAATAGTAGGAATTGCTTAACCTTATGGCAAGAGTACATAAACAACATAAAATTAATGTCGCTCCTCGTGTGGGGGATAGATTTGCATTAGTGACAGCGTTGATCAAGTAATGAGGAAAGTCTATACAGAATTATACAGAATCTTCAAGTCCAGGGGCTCCAGGGGCAAATAGCTGCTCTCTAACTCACATGTTGGGAATCCGTGCAGGCAATAAAATAGTTAAATGTTACCCTTCATGAAAAGCTTCGAGCTATAAGGAAAGAACATATCTAATTACTGAAAATATGTTAGAAAAGTGCTTGACTTTAGGACAAAACTGGGCACCTACCTTACTGAGAAGGAGCATGGGCTTGTAAGTGAGCAAAGAAATGAAAAGCAAAGTTAACACTCTTGACCCAAGCACCAAAGTGCATTGGCCCAAGAGACAAGTGGCCCCTTCAACCTATTCTACACTCCAGAACCATCACGTCTCATACTGGAGGTCTTCTCTGGAAACAAGGTTGTGGCTGGTAAAAGGAAGTTCACTCTAAGCAGAGTTCCATTTGGCATCTTTTTCTCTCCACCAATTCAAGCCAAGCCAAATTCTCCCTCACTACAGCAAATGCTCTTACAGAGTTTGCACTGAAGAGTTAATGCTTAACAGCCATTGTCAATGGAAGAGAGACCACTTCATCTTCTATATTGAGTCCAAAAACCCAGTTTATCCTCGAAAACTTTCAGCCTTGTCAATATACACTTTTCTCAGAATTGTTCATGATAAACACAATTGATTCATTTCAAACCCCCCTCCTCTAGTCTTCGATCCATAGCGAAGCAGTAGGTGAGGACATCAGAAGCAAGTAGTCTCGATTATTCCCAGAGTGAATTATTAACCACCAAGTGGTTGCATGTTGATCCTATAAGCAAGCCCACTCATCAACTGGACCCAGAGTCATCGCTGGCCTGCCGTTTGGACTGATTTCCAAACTGAGAAAGGGGGAAGCCCTGCCCTCAGGGCACAACAGCTGAACAAGGTAGACAGACATGCAAACAAGAGGAGAGAGGGACAGATGCAATAAGCAATACTTCAGCATGTAATCTGGTATTAACAGCAGAGAGGAAGATGAGTTCAGTTTTGACTGTGGGGTGGGATCGTGAGTCTACATGAACAGAGTAACATTTGTTGTCCTTGCATGGTGAGAAAGACTTAACAGGCTGTGGAGGGGGCCCTTCCAGAATATGACTCCATCAAGAGGTCTTCTGAAAAGAGGGTGGAAACTGTGAATGAGATGCCTCAACAGATGTGGCTGGATTTAGAGTTTAGAGCCAGATCACGGAGAGTCTTGAATGATTCAGGGGCCCCTGAGAGCCAGATGACAAGTTCGAGTGAGATAATCAAGGACAGTTTAATAGAGGAAAATTTACAAAGGTGTGGGCAGGATTAAGGGAAACTAACAAGGGATAGAGTACCCTACGGCTAGTCACAGCAGGGTAACCTTGTCGTCCTGAAGAAGATTGGGAATGGAGGGACTCAGAAACCTAGAGGAAAAAGTAGTAGCTATGGCTTTAAGATTTGGCCACTGGCATGAGCTATGGTCTCAGGTAGAGGGATACAGTCAGTGCCAAGAGGGATGCGGCCCAGCAAGGAGGAAAGCAAAGGGCGAACCCAGCAGAAGCCAGAACAAGGAGGCCCACTTACCTGGTTAATAAATGTCGGCCCTACGGACACAGAGCAGGAGAAAAAAGGGTAGAAAGTGGATGTCAAGGAGCAACCAGAACGTATCCAGCAAAACAGAATCACCGTAATGAGAAATTTAGACACGGGGTTAACCTTTTTCGTTATAAACCTAGTAATAATTCTCTGGATTTTGGCTGTAAAATTTTCAGATTATCGGCTGCTTGAAAGCAAGGACTGTGTCTATCATCGTATTCATCTTACCCCCTGTATTTAGCATAGGCAAGGCACAAGTTGCAATGAGAGAATTTAAGGGTCTAGCAGTTAAACAAGATTGTTGTAGTTAGACCCCAATGCCATGACACTCTTTAGATATGGTCTTTGAAAACCCACGATTGTCCTCTCAACAAGGAGATTATCAGGAGATGAATGCTAAAATGCATGATGTGCTACTCCTGAGTCCAGTACGATTCTAGTTTAGCCCTGAGTACATGGGCCAACTCTCGAATGAGGCTGGAGTTTCACCACAGCCACAAGACATCAATTGCCAAAGGAAATCTGAAAATGGGTCACTGGCTCAAGGGCCACAGAAATTTTAAAATCTATTCTATGGTGCACTTGGTGTAGTTTGGGTACACAGAGGTAGGATAAAGCAACCACATTGGCTTCCTCTGCTTGCAGACAGCTGGAGACTGGAGCAAATTTTCTAGGGTCACTTTACCCTGTGGACGAAAATGGGAGAGTCAGGGTAGCAGCTGTGTAAGTGAAAGAGCCGTAGGCATGGCATGTGCAGACCCAGATTTGGGGACCACACACACTACGAATGACTGCTGTGACTGCCAGCAACTCTCGGAACGTCACCGAGCCTGAGGTCTCCATGGGTCAGGGAAAGAGAATTTCTACACCACAGGATTGTTGTGTGTAAGTAAAATACTGTATGGGAAAGTGGCTTCTAAAGTTCAACCCATATACAAATTTAAGGTGTCATTCTGGCTGTTACTTCCTGGCATTCAACAATTGTTCAGCCCACAAAGCACACACCAGCCTCTTTGAAAATGGGTCCTCTACAACACTGCTTTCCCAGTAAGGAGTGAAAGGGTAAAACCAAACCATTTGGGGATTAACAGGTTATTCACCGACACTTTTTTAAATGAATTTTATAGTGCATGAAGAAAAGGAACCAGCTTTTTAAAAGTAAATTTATTACCATTTTAAACCTGGAACAAAGCCTGGGACGGCATTCGTTGTTGTTGTTGTTAATTTGTTTACTGTCTGCTTTATTCAATGTACTGGGTCAGCTTTGCGAAAATTTTTCATCAAATGCACATGGTCACTGAGTGGCACGTCTTTTCAGTGGCTATGAATCTCTACAGGACATGTGACATTAACATCCTGTACTAGTATTCTCAAGGCAGTCAGAATGTTGGAGGCAGACATAAAAATTTAGCCGTGGGAGATGATTACACTACAGAAATTTCATCACATATGCTGAATGACGAGGTGCGCTACAATGTTAACGCTTTGGTAGTTCTTTGTCAGAAATCTTCAGTCAACTGTTTTAAATTCTCTCCCCTTCATAAACTTCCATCTCTACCATGACCATGGCAGTCACCCTTCGGTAATGACCAAATCTGTTGGACTCTCTTTCTTCCTGATAACTGTCTTTGAGAGGCAGCATAACGTAGTTTTATTAATCATAACAGGCTCCCTGGATGCGGATGGCCTAGGTTCAGATCCTAGCTCTGTAATTACCAGCTACATGGTCTTAAGGAAAAGTTACTTAACCTCTTTGTGCCTTAGTTTTCTCAGTGTAAAATGGAAACAATAACAGTGCCAACTTCACAGGGTGTTACAACGTCTGTTACATGGCTTTGTAAGTATTTTTTAATTAAAAAATGAATTATGATTTCAGAAAATAAGCAAGCCTTCTAGTTGACAGTATTCTTGACCTCTGTGGACAATTCCTTTATTTCTAAATTATAACTTGCAGACCTATACCTCCTCTATCTAAATCGGTGGTTTAATGAATATTTCTCCAGATAAAAAAAATCTAATGTTGCTTTTAAATCTGTCCAGGTATTTTAATGACCACCGTGGAAGAGTCTCTCACCAAATCTACCAACAAGTCTATTGAAATAGCTAGACCTGAGTGCCAGGACCTCTGCAATAGGAAACTGGGCCACTAGCCATTTGGGGTGTGTGGGAAATTCACTTAGTACCCTTGTGTTTGTCCCTCAGTTCAATAGTGCTGCGAGAGGAAGTCCTGGGATTTGGGAAGGCAACTATTAGTGTTTTCAGGGATTAGGACATATACAGAAATGTTCAGAGAAGCCAATGGGGTTTTGGAATTCCTTCGTACAAATTCAGGAAGACATCCCTGTGTTGCCTAAATCTGCTGGGTAGAATTACTAGTTCAACCTCATGCCCAGGAGCTTCTCTGGGCTTACATTTCAAAAAGGAGTAAATAGTATCATGGGGTGAACAGAGGACAAGAAAAATGTCCTAGGAGAGCAATTTTATTTTAGGCCCTCAGATTATTCTTTGTGCCTCAACAAGCAATGAGAAGTCATTCATTGTAAAGTAGATATCATGACACCCCTTCCTGGGGTTTCCCTATAAATTAAAAGGGTAGGGAAGACACCAAGGAAACTGTAACTGCCCTCGATGGTGGGAGCACTAACGTGGAAGGATGCTACTGTCCAACGCTGAAGATTAACAGACAGATATCCTCAGTTTGGGGCTTTAGCATCCTTCCACATGAACACCTAAGACACCTGTCACCATGGGCTCTTGTCCTAGGCAGCTCCAGTTCACTTAGCAGCAACCACGATATAATAGAAAAGACACTGGACGAAGACTCAGAAGACCTGCCGTCGAGGCCAGTCTCATAAATTCCCACAGTGGAAAATGAATCTGTCAGAAATTTGGACTGTAAAGTGCATGAATAGATAGACTCTGATGTGGAGGTTACATAGCTGCTTCTCTCACAAGAAGATCACTGATCCCTGCTGGCCCAGTGTATTCAGAGGAACCTAGGGTATTGCTAATCCCATTTTCTATTAAAAAATGAGACAGACACAGAGGTGGGGAAAAAACACAAGCTACCTGGAACCCTGACAGGAATAAGAGACTCTCATGGGCTTCTTGAGGAGAAGGAGATTCGGGCTTCCTTGGTTTTTAGAGACTTTGTGAATAAATTATTTTGCACCAAATATGACCTCCCTCTGGAGAGAGGACTGAGGTCTCTGCCTGCAGGTAGACCAGCCCTGTTGAGGTTGCTCATGCAGTGGCTACCCTGATGTATTAGTTTCCCACTGCCGCTGTGACAAGTTACCACAAACGTACCAGCTGGGCACAAACCAAATGTGTCCCCTTTCAGTTTTGGAGAACAGAAGCCTAAAATCAAGGTGTTGACAGGGCTCTGTTGCTCACAGTCCCCTCTGCATCTCCCCAGGGCTTCACTCCGGCCACCAGCTTCATAGCCCACCAGGTTTCCTTTCTCTGACTTAAACTCTTATAAAGACCCTCGTGGTTACCTCGGTCCCACCTGGATAAACCAGGATAACCTATCTCAAGATCCTTAACTCAGTCACATTTGTAAATTTCCTTTTGCCGTGTACATAATCACATGTTCCAAGGATTCGGATGTGAACATCTTTGAGGGACCTTTATTGAACCACACACGAAGTGCTTCAGGGCAGGGGTCCTCAACCTGTGGGAGTTGTATAATTATTTTATTATATACCACAATGTAATAATAATGGGAATAAAGTGTGCAATAAGTGAAATGTGCTTGAATCATCCTGAAACCATCCCCCAACTCCCGGTCCCTGGAAAAATTGTCTTCCATAAAAATGGTCTCTGGTGCCCAAAAAGGCTGGGGACTGCTGCTTTAGGATAAGGGGGACATTTAATGTTATCTCACAGAAGGTGTCAGAGCACCCCCACTGGGGTTCATTCTGCAAGTCAGGCTACCAGCAGGAAATGACCCTCCTACACAAGGAGATACAAAGGGGCCCTCCCATTTCCATGGTCAGGACTCTCAGAGGTTTACTCATGGCAAGGAACATAAAAAGACCTAATAAAAGGATTCGGAGAGATCAATGTCCTGAAGGTGACAAATCAGGCCACTAGCCATAGGGGCACATATTGAGTTAAGGTCTCTAGGAACTAACTGATTAACTTAAATAACATCTCCCAGAAATTGACACTAGAAAAGAGATTTAAGGAACGTCATCTGGGCTAGATTCCCTTAGCCAGACCATGTTATTATTATCACCAGTTTCTTTAGTCAACAGAAACGATGAAGTGATATTAAACCAATGATACCCTGTAGGGTCACTGCAGCACCAGAACTCAATACCCAGCATATGACAGATCTTCAACAAGCATGAAAAAGATGTTGAGTGAATAAATGAATGAATGTTATTTTGGAATCTTTCCTCTCATAATTACACAAGTGATTATAATATTTTATTTTATATGCGATATTTTAAAACTTCCAAAAATGAAAATTTGATTTAAAATGAAGCCCAGTGGCCATGTGATGAAACATATGCTGTACACCAAACATATGTTATATATATGTTCACATCATGGGATATGTATGCATGCGTCTAGAAATGTGTGTGTGTGTGCGTGTGTACATTTTTGGTACTTTACGGTGTCATTATCAGTAACAAGGAATGCCTAAATTCTGCTCTGCTTTATAATAAATCACAAAGCATAGCTGCTAAGCGATGATTTCAAAATCAGAACCAAGCTGGCCTCTAATAGTATTTACTTCATGGTGCTGTCAAAAGTATACGTAACCATGTAAAAATGTTCTGCTGACCAGCTAAAATAGCCAACAGGACATCTCCGCGGACTCTGTAAGCAACATTGCACTGTTTCCTCTATCCCGGTCAGGAGGGGGCTGATGTCTGCAGTCCTCCCCAGACATTCCATGATTCTAAAAAGTAAAGCATTCTCTCCAGGTGGAAGCCAGCAGAGTTACAAGGGAAGCTGTAAGACAGGTGATTAATTCTTTTAAAAGCAGTAAACCGACAAATCTAGGGAAAAACAATTCAATCTGTATTGCCTAATGGTCCACTGCTAAAATGGTAGTGATCTATTATGTGGGAGTGGAAATAGAAAATAATGAAACTTGTTTTAATTATGACATTATAATCTCTACAAGGTAATAAAGACCATCAGATAAAACAATTATTGAGGTGTAGCACGTGCATGTACGCACACATGCACAGAGTATCATTAATTTATGTAAGAATACAACAGTAAGAATTATACTTTTTTTGAGGACAGAGACTTCTGTTTTTTGAGGTTTTTTTCCCCTGTAATTTTGCAATTCAGGATATTTACAGTTTAGGTTCTGAGGTTAAGGTTTTAAATCATGGTCAATGCTACTGTAAATGTTTCTAGGCCATATAAATCATAAAGTTGTATATTGAACATTTTTATAAAATACACAACTGAAGACCAAAATCTTGCAGGTCTGTGTGTCTAATGAAGGAAGTAGCTGAATGGAGGAGGCAGTAACGCAAATTTGCCCTCAAATCATTCATCCCTTGACACTTAATTTTTGAGCTCATACTCTACTTAAGGGGTTGAATTAGAAAGTTAGTGTCTTTTCTTTCCACAGTATTAGCAATTTTTCCCCACTGTGTCTTTTCATCAGAGAGTAAAACAAAGGCCACTTTTCTTAAACATTTGATCTTTCAACAATGCAGATTAGTTTCTAGAGGCCTCTCCTTTAGGGTACAGCACAGCATTTTCGACTAATTTGGCATTCACGTAAATTGGGACTTCTGGCTCTCTCCCCTGTGACAAAATAGTGAAGCTTTAAATAAGAAACTTCTGCTAAGACCCCAGTTCATATCATAGTGTCTATTGCACCCAGCCTTCGATGTGCCATTAATTTTTCTTCCCCCAAAACATAGCTACATTCAATGTACAGCATTTTTTTAAATTATTATTTATATTTTTGTCACTAGTCACGACTCATGACCCACCTGATCAATGAGAAATGGCTTAACTTGAAAGAAAACAAAAACAAA
The DNA here is from genome assembly GCA_004363605.1 of Indri indri. Taxonomy (NCBI): domain Eukaryota; kingdom Metazoa; phylum Chordata; class Mammalia; order Primates; family Indriidae; genus Indri; species Indri indri. The sequence continues at coordinate 6,422 of RJWJ010014150.1, read as the reverse complement.
AATCAAAAGAAAGTCACAAAACAGGAGTAGTGTGTTAGGAGAGGTAGTTTCAAACACTGAAGCTTAAACACACGCACACAGACAGAAAAGGAAACAATTAATACATCAGAGAATTCTGCCAGGGTTTTGTAGCATTACAGGGTTTCTCAGCTATAAAGAAACATATTGAATGTTTAGAGCACAGCCCCTTCCTCGCTGCTTCAGTTGTTTCCTTTTGTTTACAAGTCCCTGCCATCCTTCTTTGTGAATTGAATGCTAAACTATCTCTGGAGAGATGTTATATTGCTTACAGAATGCTTCAGCAGATGGTGCTTCCTGTTGTAACAGAAGGCTGTGATTATACCTGAACTCTTCAAGAACTCTAACACCGAAAAACAAGATAAATGAAAGTCTTGAAAAGTTTTATCTCTTCTCTTACCAGCCTTGGAGATGCTCAAACACCCACTGGTCCCTCCCTGTCACTACCGTAAATAGAAGAAACTCTCCCCCTACCCCATGCCACCTCCTCCAAACCAAGGGAACCTTTTTTTTCTTTTTGATGGCTTATGCATCCCATCAGTGGAGTTCGTTTAAGAATTATTGAGAGTATTGCTCATTCGGATGCCTGGTCACCGTGCATCAGGACATTCGAACGCCCCACTATAAACAATGAAGCAAAGAAAACAGGTCTTCATCAGGAAGTGTCTATAAAAACAAATTGAAACACCAAGAAGGCCACCTGGTGCCAAAAGTCCAGGGCTATAGAAAAATTTATCTCCATACATTTTAAGAGAAATTGTCCTTTTCAAAAGACTCTCACACGCACCCTTCGCAGCATTGCCCGTCATCTCTGAAGCTGAACAGCACTTCTTGGTGAGTCTCAAGCATGTGTCACTTTATCCTCGAAGCTCTTTTCTATGTTTCACTTCCTAAACGTCTTTCGTGCATTTCCCGCCATGATCCGCTTAGTTCGCCGTCCACAGCAAAGGCTCATTCCTCCTTCCTCCTATGCTGTCTTTGCATACAATGGGAAAAAAATGTCATAGTGTAATAGAAGAGAAGCGAAACAGAAAAACAAAGAAAGAAAAAACATACACATACACAAACACACGTAGTTACTTCATGAATATAAATTGAAAAATAGACAAGTCCCTCTTTATAGCCCCACCCTTAGCCATGGCATCCTAAAGCCACGCCCTTTCTCTGATTCCCCAACCTGGCCCTCCATTAGCCCATGATTAATCAATAACCCAAACCCTCCCCTTGTTTAATCGTCTGCGTGCTCCATCCTCTCATTATGTAATGTAACAGTGGGTGAAACAGTTACAGGCAGTCAGTAGCTAAAGTGATACCCAACCCTCAACCCTCTGATGAAATCCATAGCATGGAATTTCAGAGCCAGAGATATTTCAAGCAATCATCTAATTGAAAAAACTTTCATTTTTGAGATAAAACTAAACCCCTAACTTTAATTGATCTGCCTAAAGCCATTGAGTCAAGAGAGCCCCAGAATTTGAGTCTAGTTATTAAACATCTGTCACACTGCTGTTAAATATGCACATTTTATAAGCACTCAAATAACTAAAACATTAAAAACTTCATTTGGTGTCTGGATTTGATCTCGGTTGGTTGGGTCAATGTGTCTAGCCACAGCATAGTGCACAGGCAGTTAGAAAATCAACCGGCGGCAGGTGTTTGTTAAGTGCTCTGCGACCTGTCCTGCCCCATGGTCACTGTCACAGGTAGGCACTGGGGATACAGTGAAAATTAATTTAGACACTGTTGTATCCCCATGTGGCTTACATTCTAGTAGAAGAAAGAGAAAGTAAACCGGAAAATAAGCAAAGTAATTTCTTTATTTTATTTAATTTTTGTATTTATTTATTTTTTTAGACTAGTCAAGTGCAGTAGTGAGAAGGGGGAAAGTAGTAGAAAAAGCTCAATCTGTAACTGACTGTGAACAATCAGGTGAGATAATTCACTACCTTCGGACCAGCTGGTAATGTCTCATAGTGATAAGTGTCCCAAAGAAAATAAAATCGGTAAAGAGAGCGACTGAGATGAGGCAGAGGTGGCATTCAGCTGGAGTGTTTGGGGGAGCTTCTATGAAGAGGTGACCTTGAGCAGGGATGAGGATGACAGGATGGAACCTCCCACACAAACATCTGGGAATGGACAGGCCAAAGAGTCTCCCTGATCATGATTAGGTCACTCCTTTCTCTTTAAAGCCTTGAGAAACTATGTGTCATTTCAGAGGAGCAAAAATGCAATTCCTCAGTCATCTGTCCACCAGAGAGGTTGATTTCTGGATCAAACATGCAAACCACCCCAACCAAATTCTCAGTTATTTCTCAACATTTAATATACTAATATATAAACAGCATTTTACTTATGTACATATATAAATAATTGTATATACATAAACTATGTGACAGACATTAACTTCCAACTTTCAGAGCCAGCTTACGAGCACTATTGAAGAGGAAGAAAATTTAAGCTAAATGTGTAATTTAAAATTTCCCAGTAGCCACATTAAAAAGTCAAAGGAATGAGGTAGAGCTAATACTAATAACATATTTTACTTAATCCAATATATCTAGAGTATTAATATTTTAACATGTAACAATATAGAAAATAATTAATGAGATATTTTACCTTTTTTAACTAAGTCTTCTAAAGCTAGTGTGATTTTTATACTTATACCACTGAAATCTCAGTTCCAACTACCTGATGCATCAAGGATTCAACAGCCACGTTTGGCTAGTGACTATTGTGTTGGACAGTGCAGGTCTATAGTTTGAATAGCATGGTGCCTAAAAGTTACAATGTTTCCTTTCTAATACATTTCTTGGTTAATGAAACAAAAGCCAAAATATGCAATGTCTGTGCATTTTCTTTTCTTTTCTTTTTCACATCTCCCAATATGTCCTGGCCTTATGCCACCCCATGTTTTAATACCATATTGAGAGTATTTAGAAATTAAATCTTTTATTATTTCGTGATACAGAAATTTTGCCTCCTCCTTATCACTTTTATCATCCCAATAAAGTAAAAAGTTTTACATTTTTACTATCATGCATTTTAAATCTTCTACCCCCTAAAAATGTATAGGCCCCATGTGCATGTGTTGTCAAGCAGATTCTGTGCTGTTAGAGACAGAGCCAATAAAAAGCAAGTTTCTTAAGAACAAAAGGCAACATGGCAGATGGTAGTGTCTAGGTTCATCCAACTTGGAAACTGAAGACCAAAAGGAATGTGTTATGGGGCATGTTGGAAAAATGTCTCCAAACTACACAGCTGACTTCCTTCTGTTCCATGGTTCACCTGTGCCATGGAATGAGTATGAAAACTCCAGGGTTACACACTAGTGAGGAAGAGCTAACGTTAAACTATCTGCATTCTTCCAAACTGCAGAATTCTAGAACAAGACACTGTTAAATATCTGTGTCATGAAGAGGGAGCAAGGAAGTTGAAGAATATTCCCGAGAGAGGGAGTAGGAGAGAAAGAAAGAAGGAGGGGAAGGAAAAGAAAAGCAAGAGATGTAGAAGAAGTTAAGAATTATGAAGCAGACACAACTCTAACTTAATCTAGGAAAAATGTCTCTTTCTAGAGTTGCCACCAGGCAAGTTGGAGGCCCTCCCTAAGCCTTGAATATTTAGAGGCACCTGATCTGTCACTGCTCCAACCATGCCATCCTTACAGGGGAAGGAGTCGGAGGGTCCAAAAGCACAGCCCACTTGGAGCCTGTTCCCCTCTTCCTCTCAAGACCCCGCTGTGCATACCTGGGGCCTTAGAATCCCCTGCCAAAGGACTCTCACTGGCCCACGCAGCTTCCTGGGACCTCTTTCTGTGTCTATACGTTTGATGATACGCTGGGCCGGCCATCTGAGGGGTGTCCAAACAGCAGCTGTTTGGGGAGGGGGTATGTACAGGGAGCTTGACAATTACAGGCCGCAATGTCTGTCAGTGTGCATATAGAGCCCCTCAAGGTTTGGGAGGGTGTCAAAAGTGGTAAGAGAAGGAGGGGTTTATGTAGGGCCTCCTTGCATCTTCTTGTTCTAGGTCCTGCAAATGGTAGGGCCTGGTGGCCTTTCCCCTGTGAGGTAGTCAGTTCTATCACAACAGCTATTCTACATATCACAATGGGTGAACACATGCCCCATTAGGCCCTCTGATAATACTCTTCTTCGTGAAAGGGTCATTCTGCCATTCATGACACCTTGCAATTAGCGGTTGCCTAATGAGTTGGGACTGCTAGTTTTAACTTCAGTACACCATAGGAAAAGTGGGCACCAACCTCCTGACTTCTGTAGTCGTCGTTGGTGCTACAGTTCATGCAGAAAAGGCGAGCACAGCCAGGAAGCATTTCTGGCTTGAGAACCTGAAGTCGTAATCAAAGAGCTCCCTGAAGTCCACACGAGGCCACAGTAGTCAACAACGTAAGGCTCCTTTTGGAATGGAGCTGGAGAGAAGAAAAAGTCAGAAGTTTGTAGGCTAATTGGGAGAAACCACTTAAGAGAATCAAAAAAGGAAAGGGCTACCTGAATCAGACTGAGAAAGTGTAAAGACCATTTTCACTTAGTAAGTTGCTTTGGCTTTGGGGATACAAAGGTGATCAGAATAAGAAGGAGCCTTGGTGATTTAAGCATATGGAATCCTGAGACATACATCCATTTTAGGTTTCTTTTGTCCTACAGATTTTTGGAAAATTTATCCTAGCAATTGCTTTCTTGATGGAGACATGAATTATGCTTCTGAATAGTGATAAGTACATTTAAAAGGGCTCAAGGCTGAATGCATGAATACTCAGACAGTTGGCTTCTTCTTCCTAACTCATAATTCCAGCCTTCCTGACCATTAAAGTCAAACGAGTAACCTCATAACAATAGACTTACATAAAATATAGCTAAGACTTCAGTCCAAGTTGAGTTAGGCTAGGTATATCACAAAGTTGCATCATAAAACGAAATATTGAGGCAAAAAAGAACTTCAAAAATATCTCAAGTTAACTAAGTTAAGATCATTGGTTAATTTTTTTTTTAAAGTGCTGTTTATCTCTAAGAATAGCAGTTAATTTGATCTGCAAGCTATTTATTATAGTATGAAACAACTAAAATATCATTCTGTTGTATTTTCACTTAGTTACTTGTTTTTTCTCCTTTAAGTTTCATATGAATTAAAGAAAAACAGAGGTCAAAGAAAGTGAGAGAGATCAATCTCTTTTAATGCCAACTTGAGCTTTTTAAACCAGTTGACATTCAGTCCAAATCATCCCCACCTACAAAAGAAATGAGTTTACCACTTATTGGCAGCCTAGGAAAGAAGAAAAAAATCTGAATACAATTTGTTATTTGTCTCTCTTATTTTCTGGTAGTGTGTGTTTATGTGGGGGGCAGGTTGTGTACATATATCTCTATAATCATTTTTCTGTTTCCTTGTTTTCTTCTTAAAGTCTCTAAGAAGGCAGGGATGCATCACTGTAATCAAAGAGCATTATAAATTCTACTTCTTATCTTCACATTAATATAAGGGTTGTTTACATTAATCACTAAGTACCCTGACAATCTCAGTGGATCAAGTCCATCTGTATTAACTCCAGGTAACTAAAAGTGGACAAATGTGTATTATTGTATATGTTAAATGACTGACTCTCGTCAGAAAGAAAAGAGAAGTACTTGATTTAGAGAACAGGGATAGAATTAAGTAGGCATTACACACTTCACGGAGTTTATTTGGTTTCATTACACATATCTACAGTTAGTCACCCAGGGAGAAAGAAATAAAAGAGGAGTGTGAGTTAGGTGTTTAAATTTGCTCAAGTATTACAGTAATGAGTTCCACAATTTACCCAAAAAAAGTACAGGAAAGCACCACTCTAATAGCACAGCAAGCCCCATTAGTCACTGTGGGGAAAGCAAAGTGCTTTAATTCTTTCCAAACTGTCAAGAAGACAGGGAGGAATGGAATGGTTGGAAGTGTCTTTGTCAAGGACGTGACCGTTAGTCACGTAGTAACAAAGGCAGCGCTGGGCTGGGGCATGCCAAGATTGAACCTTTTCTTTGTACAACATGTCACCACTACCAACTCCACCCCACCCCCCAAACACACACACACAGGGCATAGTATGGGACATAGCACAATAAGTCCTCACTTAACATCCCAGATGGGTTCTTGGAAATGATGACTTTAAGTGAAATGACTACAGCAGGTCCTCAAATACAGTTGTTTGGTTCAATGTCATTTAGTTATAATGTTGATTAGAAAAAATATTGGTTTTTTGTTAAATGCTGTTTTGATTAAAGTTGTATTGTTTCCTATGGCTGATGTAACGAATTATCACAAACTTTAAAACAATACACACTTATTCTCTTACAGTTCAAAGGCCAGAAATTGAGTCTTCACATGGCTGGAATCAAGTTCGCAGGGCTGCACTCCTCCCACA
>RJWJ010014149.1:0-38473 GCA_004363605.1 Indri indri | reverse complement strand
AGTCAAATGAATTGTTTAAACACTAACAACAAAAAGAAGGAAAACAGGATTGCAGAACAGAAAAGGCAGTGATGTAGTATGAATAGAAAAACCAGAACAAACAGCTTGGGAACAAAGGGTGTGACGTGAAACCTGGAATACCTTAAACCAGAGCCTCAGTGGGACCCCATCACTGAGCAGCAGGAAGGCAGACGAGGAGTCTGTAGTGTTCAAAAGATCAGATGATAATTTCAGGACGAGAAGAAACAAAGAGATACCTGTAAAACCCCCACCTCAAAAAATGAAACTCACTCCAGTTGCTGTTCCTGCAACTGATGTACACATACACGCACATATGGTGTGCAACTGACTCCCATTGATCCATTGATGAGATTCCCGTATGTAGAAGACCTGCAGGGGCAGCCTTGTAAATGAAGAATGTGCTAAGAAAATGAACTGCCGAGGGGCCTGGTAAACTGTGGGAGGCAGGGGTGGCCAGGGTGGCTGGTGGTGAGGGTGATGGGTAAGTGCCAGGAGAAACAGCCTACTGCAATCAAGTAGGTCAGAATAATTATCACAGGGTTCTAATTGTACCTAAGAGGCCTGACTAAAGATATTAAATGTAGCCTGAGCAACATAGTGAGACCCTGTCTCTACAAAAAAATAGAAAAATTAGCCAGGCATAGTGGCATGTGCCTGTGGTCCTAGCTACTGGGGAGGCTGAGGCAAAATGATAGCTTGAGCCCAGGAGTTTGAGGCTGCAGTGAGCTATGATGACACCAGTGCACTCTAGCCCGGGCAACAGAGCGATACCCTGTCTCAAAAAAATATATATATGTATATATTAAATGTAGTAAATATGAACAACAGCCTCTGTCTGACAAAAGGTGCTGTCTACACAATTGGCATTGTTGCTACTTGGCATTCATCATCTGTTTTGATTACGATTGGTGGGAAAAGTTCATTTACTTAAGCTACATGATTGAAAATTTGGAGAGATGACCCAAAATTTATTTCCACTGTATGAATGAAAGAGGTTGTGTGAAGCAGAGACTTCATGTGTAGGAGATTTTAGGGCGCAAGTTCAAGCCACACGGGAGAAGCCAAAGACTCTGAGAACCCTTTCATTATGTTGTGCTGTGGGGGCCACTTTGCCAGCCGCATGCAGGACCTGCTGGTGGCTCTGAGGGACTCCCCTGATGTACACAGACAGCACCATTCCTTATGCTTGTGAGGCAGAGGCCCCTCTGCTGAAGAACAAAGGCCTGAAGAGGATGTATATATCTGTTTCCCACCAGACCCCATGGGGAGGGCATGGGGGCATCAGCATCCTCCCCTGGCAATGATGACCAGTGGTCGATGGAAGCCAGTTGTGTGTGGGGTTGGGGAGTTGGGAGCTTGGGTCTTCATACCCCAGGCTCAGTGGCTTCCCCTCCATAACTGTATTATTATTTTGCCAGGACTGCTAAAACAAAGAACAACAGACTTGGTGGCTTCAACAACCGAAATTTATTTTCTTACCTTTCTAGAGGCTAGAAGTCCAAGATCAAGGTGCCAGCAGGTTTGGTTTCTCCTGAGGCCTGTTTCCTTGGCTTGCGAGTGGCTATCTTCTTCCAGTGTCTTCACATCGTCTTCCCTTTGTGTGTGTCTATGTCCAAATTTCCTCTTTTTACAAAGACTCCGGTCATATGGTATTAGGATTCACCCTAATGACCTCATTTTAACTTAATAACCTCTTTAAAGACAATACAGTTTTTAAATAAAGTCCAAATATAGTCATATTCTGAGGTACTAGCAGTTAGGACTTCAGCATGTGAATTTGGGGGGACACAATTCAGCCCGTAACAGTGCCCAAATATTGAAAAGATCTGGCTTGGATCTGAGGGCAAGTTCATCTCTCCGCCCCGCGAGGTTTGGAGGGCAGACTGGAGCTGGGTCCCTCTTGGCATCTAGCGCTGAGAGGACCTGATCCGCCACCTCCCAGGGATCTGTCCACACCTCCACAAAACTGACACTGGCTGACATATTTTCTAAGAATGTTGGTGGTCTAAGAAAATGGCTTTAGGCACCCAGCAGAACTTTTTTTTCCCAACAAAGAATGAGCACTGCTGGACTAGCTACAAATCTGTCTGCTGTATTTATTGCAGCGAGTCCCTTAGGGCAATGGTTTCCAAGGCGAGCTGCTCATCGGAGTCACCTGGGGAGTTTCACAACAAAAACAAAGTAACAAAACATTTGCCCCCAACCCAGAGCTATAGAATCAGAATCTCAGCCCTGGGGGATCAGTTTTTGTGTTTTTTTTGAGACAGAATCTGGCTCTGTTGCCCTGGCTAGAGTGCCAAGGCATCGGCCTAGCTCATAGCAACCTCAAACTCCTGGGCTCAAGCGATCCTCCTGCCTCAGCCTCCCGAGTAGCTGGGACTACAGGCATGTGCCACCATGCCCAGCTAATTTTTTTTTTTTCTGTATATATATTTTTTAGTTGTCCAGCTAATTTTCTTTCTATTTTTAGTAGAGACGGGGTCTCGCTCTTGCTCAGGCTGGTCTCGAACTCCTGACCTTGAGCGATCTGCCCGCCTCGGCCTCCCAGAGTGCTAGGATTACAGGCATGAGCCACCATGCCCAGCCCAGTTTTTAAAAAAGAACCCCACTAAGGCAAGTATAGTAAAATGCTAATGGTAGGACCTCAGTGTAGGTATACATAGGTGTTCACTGTAAAACTCTTTCAACTTTGCTGTATGCTTGAAATTTTTCATATTAAAAAGTCAAAAATAAAATAAAATAATACCCAGGTGCTTCTGCTGTGTAACCAAATTTGAAGACCTAAGGGATAATTGGTTAATTGGTGAATATGTTCTTTACGCTGTCCTCTAATATAATATTTGTTGCATTGCATTATTACTGTTCATTCATCAAATAAAAGGTTCCTGAGCTTCTATGTGCATAGTTCTCTGGTAGTTGCTGGGAATTTGGGGGATGAAAAAAGCTATCTTCCTTAAAAAGGCCATGAAATATCATGTTATATCCATTGGGTTGGCGAAATTGAGAAGTCTGATCACAGCAAGTGTGAGCGAAGCTGTGAAACAATGGGTGCTTTTGGGCACGGCTGGTTTTTTGAGTGTAGATTGTTTTACGTGCTTTTGGAAAACAATTTGGCATTATTTAGATAGGTTGAATCCCACTCCTGGGTGTATCTCCAAGAGAAATCCTTCTACATGGAGCCCAGGAGATACATACCTGAGTGTTCACAGCAGCACTGTAACAGCATAAAAATGGACCTGACCACAGTGTGCACCAAAGTAGAAAAAATAAATAAACTATGGAGAATTCATGCAATGGAATTCTACAAAGAGGTGAAAAGAAGCAAGCCATGGCCATGCTGGCTTGCTTCATGGATGAATCTCACAGACATAATCTTGGGTGAAATACCTAGGTCAGAAGCAAGTCTTCAAAGAATGCATACATAAATTCCACTTGTATGTAGGTAATACTTATTTCGAAAAAAAGCAAGGGAATGAAAAACCCACTTAGGGAAGTATTTACCTCTGGCAGTGCAGGAAGCAGAGAGATGGGGGAGATTCAAAAATAATTCATTTTATTATCGTTCTTCAAAATATACATACAGGTGGTAATAACATTTTTGATTGTATGATCTATTCCATAATAAATACTTAAAAAAAAAATGCCATCCAAGTCCTGAAGGGACTCAGGGTCTAGTGGGGACATGAAACCGTAGAATAATGTGAAAAGTGCAGGAGCCCAAGAGCATGGAGAGTGCCATGGGAGCACGGGTTGAATGTGCCTGAGTCCTGTCTCCTGTAATGGCATGTAGTGGGGAGGAGTGAGCTGGGGAAGAGGAGGAGGGAGAGAGAAAGGGCATTCCACAGGGAAAGGGGGAGAGCATCAGGGGCACCCATAGCAAATCCTGTCCTCAGAACCCCATCCGTGCCTTGGGACCCTAGTGTTCTAAGCGCCGAGCTACCACCTTCACACTTTCTCTGTATCAACTCAATATAGACTAGAAACTCACGTAATCTTTTCCAAGGGGATAAGGTAAGCTCATTCATATACAAAGCCTAAAGTCAGGAAATGTGCAAATGCAATGTTACTTTATGGGCCCCAACCTGAGTTTTTAAAAATCTGCATTATGTAAGTCAACCCTTCAATGGAGTCATTTTATTATGACATCGCAGTGGTCCTTTGTGTATAAGGTAATGTTATTTATTTACTACAAATACTATTAGGAGTTATAAATGTAAATAATAGTAAAAATCCATAAAATAGTGACCTCTCTTCCCTGTCAATTTGCATATTGATAAGATGTTTTATGATGAAGTCACATAGCTATGGGTAAAGTGACAGTCTGCTTAAGAAATATTCAATTATAAGCCAGGCACCATGGCTCAAGCTTGTAATGCCAGCAACTTGTGATAAGGAAAACCCCCATCTGTTACCTGGCATATCAGCCACCTGAGACCCCCACCCCTTATGGAAGACCTGCATCAGCATAATAGTAACCTATTACCTGGCCCATCAACTAATCTATTACCTGGCACATCAGCATAACACTAAGTCTACTACCTGGCGCATCAGCATAACACTAAGATCTATTATCTGACACCTCAACTAACCTATTACCTGGCAGGCATTAACCACCTGACCCCCACCCAGGCCACCACAACTTAAGAAAAGTGGGAAAAATTGGGTAGACGGTTCTCAGAATTTGGTGGCGAGGCCCCTCTAAGCCCACCAGCAAATAAACCTTGATTCTCTGACTGTCCGTGTGCTGCTCTGTTTGTCCTCGGGACCACTTGCTGTAACACTTGGGAGGCTGAGGTGGGACGATCACTTGAAGCCAGGAGTTTGAGACCAGCCTGGGCAACAAACACAGCAAGACCCTGTCTCTAAAAAAAAAAACAAAACTATTCAGTTACAAATAAGCATTGGCCAGGAGAAAGTGGCTTACAAATTCCAGCTCATCATTTGCTTATACAGGTGAACACTTCTGTTTAAACTTCATGATTTGAAACAGCGACCAACCCATCCTCACTGATGAGCCCACTGATTGCTATGACCCCTTCTGACCTTGAAGACATGCACACCCCCTCCCCTGCTTCTGTAAACATACAATTCTATTTGTCTCCACTGATCTCAATACCCTCTCCTAGTGTTTCTAGTACTTTCCAATTTGTTTATGTCATGGTACACATAGAAAGAATAATTATATTGCTGTAGCACACTGGAATAAACCAGAGGAGATTTGAAGGCACCTATCTATGGGGGGCGGTTAGTAGAAAATGTACATCTTTTTATAATTTTTTAAAATACAAAGCATTAGAAAAAATTATTGTATATGAAATTCATATAAAACTTCCAAATAAAATCTTTTCAAGTTTTTGATTGAGAACCCTAAGTTTCCCTCTATGAATGTCAATTTTTTATGCTAGCTTTTGTGCCTAAAATGGCTACATGTAGTCTCTGAGTAAGACCTTAATAGTGATGTCTTCAAGATGTTGTAGTGATGATTTCTTCAAATTCTTTCTAGTTACCATGATTTAAAACTTTGCACAAGTAAATGATAAAAATTTAAAGCCATTTTCTAGCCATTCAAAATTTACACTCATTAAAATTATATTCAAAGAATCAGACAGCTCTAACTTTTCTTGCTTTGACAAATATCCTATTGAGATGCCTTATGGCAATATGAATGGATTTCTAGTTTTTCATGTGTGTTCCTTTCCTAGGGCTGTCATAACAAAGCACCACACACTAGGTGGCTTAAAACAAAAGAAATTTATTCTCTCGCAGTTCTGGAGGCTAGAAATCTGAAATCAAAGTGTTGACAGGGTGGTTTCTCCTGAGGGGCCTGAGGGAGAAGAATCTGTTTCAGGGCCCTCTGCTACCTTCTGGCGACCACTGGCAATCCTTGACTTGTAGATGTTCCACCTCCATCTTTTTGCGTGTTCTCCCTGTGTGTCTCTGCCTCTGTGCCTCTTTTCTTATCAGGACATCAATCCTATTGGATTAGGGGCCCACCCTACTACCACATGATCTCATTCTGCAACAACTTTGTTTCCAAGTAAAGCTCACATCCTGAGATCCTGGGGGTTAGGACTTAAACATTTCTTTTTTGGTGGACACAATTCAACCCATAACACCATGGAACTTTTTCAAAGCAAGCACTTAAACATAAAAGCAAAGCTCTAATTTGCAGAGTGTTCATGCATAATTAGACTCACCCTGAACCATCGTGGACACCATTAAAATAATGCACCAGTTGCAAAAAGGAGAGACACATTGAATATATGTAAAGCCAGAGATTTCGGATCCCTGCAGTCTGTTTTCTACCTCCCAGCCGCCAACATCAACAAGCTGCACTTACAGCACCTAAAACGTGACCTCCCCAGCTGACTCAGAAAGCCAGGGCATCCCGTGGCTGCGTCGTGATGCAGCAAGTGCTGGAATCCAAGGTGTTCTCAGGCTCCGTGCCTGCAGGGACCTCAGTGGTCTGATCTTCTCTACTCAAGGAGTTCCAAGTAAGGTTGCTTTGTGGCTGGAGACAACTGCCCCGCGGCTCTAGCCACCTGAGCCAGCAGGACTGCCCTGAGGACTGATAGGTTAGCGCCTTGAGGCTCTGCTGACACTCATTTATGGCCCACTTGAGCATTGCAGCTCCAGGTGCCAAACTCTTCTCCTCTCTTGGACCCCATTCTCCTACTTCTCTGACTGTTCCTCCCCAGATTCCTCTGCTGGTTCCTGTTCTTCCACCTCTTCCTGCAAGGTTGTTGTTTTCCCGGGCCCATTGTGCCTCACTTCCTCTTGCTGCCACACTCTTATTCCTGTAAGCTTGACGATAAGCCCACCTGCGCCCAAGTCTCCTTCCCAGCTGTCTACCCTGCGCTTCAGACTCTACATCCAACTGCCTCTTGGATATACAAGGATGCTTCATCGGTGCCCAAAATGGGCATGTGGGCCAGAGTGGACGAAACATGGAGAGACTTTTGTGGGGACCATTGAGAAAGGGATACTCTTCCTTTTCCACTGAGATTCCCTAAGTTTAAAAATTCCTAGAACTGGAGCTGCTGTTAATACAAACACCAACTGGAGCTTGATCATAATTAAAGCCAACATTGTGGAAGACACAGCAGAGAAAGGGAGAGAGATGCCATCCTACCTACAGTTTCAGTCCTCAACCGGGTGTTGAGTTTTTATTTACAGGGCCCTGTATGTTTCTGTTTTTGTTTAAGTCAATTTGAAGTGGTCTTTCTGACATTTGTGATCTGAAAAGATGCAAATCATCTCTTCTATTAGTCTACGAGTTCCTTGATGGTAGGGACCATCTGGTTTATCTCTATATCCACAATTATATCTTGCTTAAAAAGGGTTCTCAGTAAATATTTTTGATTGAATTAATAAACTGTTGATATCTCTTTCCAGAGCTCTCTCTCTGCTTTACTTGACCCCATTTCACCTGCATTTAATCCATGTACTACAAAGGGATATATTGGAAACCAATTGTTGTTGCTGTCTGGGCTTGGTATGGTTAAAACTCTAGGACTTTCTGGGGCTGCTTCAAAAAGGACAAAGGAGGTAGTATAGGCGATGCTAATAGTAGCTTCTCTCCATATCGTTAAGGATTGGAAATTCATGTGAATCTCACTTTCCTGTTTTTGCGTTGCTACAAAGCTTCTCTTTATAGGGAATAAATTTCTTTAAATTGTATGATAACTCTGCAACAGTGTTGCAAATAATTTTGAAGAAAAATTAGGCTCAAAGATAGTAAAATCTTTTTTAATCTAAATTTGGATTTTAAAAATTGTGGTAGAATACACATAACATAAAATTTACAATTTTAATCATTTTTACGTGCACAGTTCAGTGGCATTAAGTACATTCACATTGTGTGTCACCGTCACCACCATCCATCCACAGAACTGTTTTCATCTTGCAAAACTAAAACTCTGTACCCACTAAAGAATAACTCCCCATTTCCCTCTAGCTCCCAGCCCCAAACTGCCATTCTTCTTTCTGCCTCTGAATTTGATTACTCTAGTTCTCCTATCTAAGTGGAATCATACAATATTTGTCTTTTTGTGACTGGCTGATTTCACTTAGCATAATGTCCTCAAGGTTCATCCCCAAGTTTTAGCGTGTGTTAGAATTTCCTTCCTTTTAAAAACTGAATGGTATTCCATTATATGTATGTACCACATTTTGTTTATTCGTCCATTGATGGACACTTGGGTTGCTACCACTTGTTGGCTATTGCAAATAATGCTGCTATGAACATGGGTACAAAAATATTTCTCCATAGGTTCAAAGCTATTTCATGAGTTCATCAATGTTAGTTTTGGTCAGGCAGTGTTTGCTGCCAGTCCCTCAGTATTAAATCCGATTTTAGAAGATAGCTTCTGACTCCAACTGCATATTCAAGGGAGTTCTGTCTACTTTGAACACTTACATATGGCTGGAAGTACCAGCCTTTAGGATTGGGAGTTAGCCTTCACAATCGAATCTCTAGAACACTTCTGCCTAATCACCCAGAAACAGCTTTGGTAGAAATTTTATGCCACTTTGTGAATGTCATTGCAATTCAAATTTTGGAAAGATAAAGGGAGGCCCAGGACAGGTGAGGCAGAGTGCAGTCTGGTTTACTCTAGCAAATTGGAGAACTGAGGCAGAAAACTGGATCATTAAAATGAAAGTAAATCCCTATTTTCCATTAGTTGCCTGTATACAAATACTCAAAATGGCTCTTTGGCTTGAATCACCTAGATAAACTCTCTTCTTTATTTGTTTTAGATAACATGGTACTGGCCTTATGTAAGTTCTTTTAGATTTTTTTTCCTGATTCTTATTATGTAAATTATTTAGTGAACATGTAATTTGTCTTACTTCTTTTAGAGTCTAAGCCCTTAGGTGTTTAAGGTATGTAAGTTAAAAGAAATAAACTGTAGAGAAATATTGTGAAGGACTTTGAAATGAGCCAAAAAATTATTGGGTATCTTCCAGTCTTCAAACAAGAGTTTGTTTACTGGATGTTTCTGGGATATATGATTCTATGGGGACTCCAGATTTACATTTCTTTGACCTATTTACAACTCTTTAAGTTGTAGAAACCTGATAGTAATGCAAAGTATTCTTGTTTCTAGAAATGCAAAAATTTTTATTGGGATACAGTTGTTTGTTATCCTGTAGGGAGTGACCAATTTGGTAGATTTTGCGTCTATTTGTAAATTCATTTCAACACTCCTTATTAGATCACCTGTATGGTACCTCAGTTCGCCTTTGACTGTGTTGTAACGTCTTACTTGTTCTCTTATTAATTAATAAGTTAAATAAAATTTTTGACAGGTGTTTATTTTATATCTGTAGGAGAGTCATGATTATACCTTTTAAAAAATTTATCTTTTAACAAAACAAAAATTAAAAAACAAAATATGAAAAAGCCTCTTGTCAACAGCACCCAAGATATTTATTGGAATTCTTATAGTGTTTTCATAATATTTCTGTGAATATAGAATTTGGAAATAAGCACATTTGGAGCTACAGAAATGTAAATACACCATGGCAATTTTTATCAAACACGATTAAATTGAAATCTTGCTGGAAAAATATTGCTCTTTGCTCTAAAATCCACAATTTTATATGTACCATAAAAATATTAATAATTAGTTAAAGAGCCACCTCATTTGGAACAAAATAAAAAGTCAAGATGGAAATTTTAAAACACAAGGTATATAAACTAAAAATCTTGGAGAAAACTTACATTGTAATCTGGGATGTAGAAAGTTGAGTTGCTATACCGTAAAAATAATGAATGAGGATGACTATTAGAGGGAATTCAAGCTATAATCCTACCCTTTCTTCATTGGATTAAAAACACTCATATAACTAGACTCTCCCCTGGACCTCTGCCTTTGTTGATGCCATCTGCATCAGCTAGGATTGCTTTTGTCAGCACTGACAGAGCTCTGAATGGAGTAGCTAAAACAAGTAAGGGTTTCTTTTTCTCATGTCACAAGAGGCCACAAGAGGTGGTCTGGGGTAGGTGCTGCAGCTCTGGGATGTTGTTGCAGACCCAGTCTCCTTTGTACCTTTCTGCTCTGCCATCCTTAGTATGTGGTTTTTTTCATGCTTCAAAGATTATGCTACCCCTAGGTGTCATATTCACGTCCCAGGCAGGA
Source organism: Indri indri (assembly GCA_004363605.1). Classification (NCBI taxonomy): domain Eukaryota; kingdom Metazoa; phylum Chordata; class Mammalia; order Primates; family Indriidae; genus Indri; species Indri indri. Next base: position 28,307 of record RJWJ010014149.1, on the reverse strand, counting down.
AAAAGGGTAAAATGTGCTTGCTTATGTAGTTTGATCCTTTTTATAAGATAATCACCTTCCCAGAAGCTATACTCAGTGGTCTTCCACTTACGTCTCATTGGCTAGAGTTATTCACAAATCCACACCTAGCTCCAAGGGAGCCCGGGACATTGAATTATTCAGCTGGATACATTGCTATACATTCATGGCTCTGTTGGTATGAAGGGAAAACCACAGGGAGGATGAGGTAGAGGATGTTCACCTGAATCAGGTAAAATAATAGTAATAGTAATGGCAAGTATGCTATCTCCCAAAGGGTGTTTGTTTTCTGGGAAGAATAGCTCTCCAGAAACAATGCTGTGGGAAAAGCTCTGAAAACTCAGAATCAAACCTTTGGTCTACAGCCGATGAGCTATGTGACCAGGGGTGGTATTATTCACACTTTTCAGCTTTTATTTCTTTATTTATAAAATGGAGTTGTTGAAGTAGCTCTTAAACTTTTTTTTCTTAATTACCAAGAATGTGCAGTAGGGTTTTGGTTATACCAATTCCTACAGAGGCCCACAGTCATGCTTTTAAAAAACTATTAAAGTTGGAGTGAGAGGAATAACCTGGTAGAACTCAGTGTGGGCAAATGAGCTGAGAGTCATGTAGAACTCCGTGTTAGAGTTCCAAAAATTATACAGATTAAAAAGAATGAGTGAGGCGACATAAAATTAGAATCTATTTTATAAAAAATCAAGACACTGATAAAGCACTATTTTTAGGGCCCTGTAGGAGGCAGAAATAATGGTTGCCCAGAGATGTCCACATTTTAATCCCTGGACCTGCAAATATGTTACATGACCTGGAAAAAGGGACTATGGCAATGTAGAACAGTTACAAGCCTTGAGATGGGGAGATTATCGTGGATTGCGTGAGTAGGCCCAATGTAATCAGAAGGGTGCTTAACAATGAAGGGAGGCAGAAGGGAGGCAGAAGGGAGGCCAGGGTGCTGATATGTGAAAAACACTTGACCTACTGTTGCTGGCTTTGAAGATGGAGAAAGAGGCCACAAGCCAAGGAGTACAGATAGCCTCTAGAAGCTAAAAAAGGGAAAGAAATGGATTTTCCCTAGAGTCTACAGAAAGGAACAAAGCCCTGCTGACACCTAGATTTTAATTCAGTGAGATATGTATCAGACTTCTGAACTTCAAGAACTGTAAGATAATAAATTCATAGTGCTTTAAGCCACGAACTTTGTGAGCACTAGTGACAGCAGCAATAGAAAACTAACATGGAGAATTTCTCTCTTTTCCTTACCCACTTGCCTTCTGTTTTCTGAGTCCACACACCAGAGCTTAGAAAGAAAATTTATTTTTAAAATGTTTAAACATAAGACCCAAAACTGTAAAACCACTAGAAGAAAACATAGGGAAAATGCTTCAGGACATTGGTCTAGGCAAAGATTTTATGGCTTAGACCTCAAAAGCACATGCAACAGAAACAAAAATAGACAAATGGGACTATATTAGACTAAAATGCTTCTGCAGGGCAAAGGAAGCAATCAACAGAGTAAAGGGACAAACTAGAATGGGAGAAAATATTTGTAAGCTATTCATTCAACAAGGGACTAATATCCAGAATATATTAATACAAGCAACTCAAACAACTCAATAACAAAAAACCAAATAATCCCATTAAAAAGTGGGCAAAGGATCTGAATAGTCACTTCTCAAAAGAAGACATACAAATGGCTACCAAATATATGATATATGAAAAAATGCTCAACATCGCTAATCATCAGGGAAGTGAAAACTCAAACCACAATGAGATATAATTTTATTCCAGTTAGAATGGCTATTACCAAAAAAGAAAAATAACAAATGTTGGCAAGGATATGGAGAAAAGGGAACTCTTATACACCATTGGTGGGAATGTAAATTAGTACAGCCATTATGGAAAACAGTGAGAAACAAGGTTTCTCAAAAATTACAAATAGAACTACTGTATGATTCTGCAATTCCATTTCTAGGTATTTATTCAAAAGAAAAGGAAATCAAGGCCGGGCGCGGTGGCTCACACCTTTAATCCTAGCACTCTGGGAGGCAGAGGCGGGCAGATTGTTCTGAGCTCAGGAGTTTGAGACCAGCCTGAGCAAGAGCGAGACCCCATCTCTACCAAAAATAGAAAGAAATTAATTGGACAGCTAAAAATAGATATAGAAAAAAGTAGCCGGGTCTGGTGGCACATGCCTGTAGTCCCAGCTACTCGGGAGGCTGAGACAGTAGGATTGCTCGAGCCCAGGAGTTTGAGGTTGCTGTGAGCTAGGCTGACACCATGGCACTCGCCCCAGGCAAGAGAGTGAGACTCTGTCTCGGAAAAAAAAAAAAGGAAATCAGTATATCAAAGGGATTCCTTCAACCCTATGTGCAGCACTATTCACAATAGCAGAGATATGGAATCAATGTAAGTGTCTATCAGCATAGGAATGGATTTTAAAATTTTGGTATATATACACAATGGGGTATTATTCATTCATAAAAAAGAATGAAATTTTATTATTTGCAGCGACATGGATGGAAGTGGTGGTCATTATGTTAAGTGAAATAAACCAGGCACGGAAAGACAAATATCACATGTTCTCACTCATATATGGAAGCTCAAAAAGTGGATCTCATGGAGGAAGAAAGTAGAATGATAGTTACCAGAGGCTGGAAAGGGTGTGAGTATGTTGGAGAAGAAATGAAGAGAGGTTGCATTAATGAACCCACAAGGGGGGTTTACTGTTGCTCGCCACACAGAAAGCCAGTTACTGAGACATGAGGATTGTCAAGGAAGAAAGGATTTATTGCAGAGGATGCATCAACTGGAAAGTGGGAGATATGGACTGCTTCAAATCCCCCTCCCTGACCAACAGGGTCAGGGGTTTTTCTGGAGGTGAAATGAATAATGTATGATGGGATTGAGCATAATTACATGTTTGGGGTGGAGTGCAGGGCACGAATGTGCGGTGAGAAATCATGGTAGTACATACATCCCATGATCAAAAAAAATTGTGGCTAAGTCCCTCCCATGGTGGGATTTTAGTAGTATAATAAGCTAGAGGATAATATTGGTCATTCTTTCAGCTTTGTGTACAGGTGGGATGTGGGGAACAGGCTGCTCAGTGGGTCCTTGGGCATATATCTCCAGTGGGGTGTTGCTTATCTTGTCTCCTTTAGACAAACAAGTGTTTTGCAGTTATCTTATGGTTACAAGGAGATTCCATGGTTTCTGGGAAAGGAACTTAAAAGGAATGCATCAATATAACAGGAAATTGCAAAGTTTGGGTCAGCAAATCTTACTAAGTCTGCTAAGCTCTCTGTCTCTATATTTTCCTTTCTGCCTACTTTAAAACTGCAGTTGCTAAGTTACTGGTGTTGAGATAAAACTCATTGTCTATGGTACCACAAACTCAAGGCCACTTAGAGCAGCCAGTTTTAGCCACAGTGTGAACACTGAAAACCCATTTGAAACATAAGGGAACTAAAAACACTATTTAAAAAAAACATTTTCTTGCTTATGGAGCTGGTTACAGTTGGTTAACAGGCACAAACATACAGTTAGATAAAAGGAATATAAAATCTAGTTTTCCATGAGCACAGTAGGGTAACTACAGTTAACAACAATATATTGTATATTTGAAAATATATTTTAGTTAGAAGAAGAGAAGATTTGACATGTTCCCAATACAAAGAAACGATAAGTATCCTAATTTGATGGTTATACATTATATGCATGTATCAAAACACCACATGTACCCCATAAATATGTATAATTGTTATGTATCAATAAAAAAATTTAAAAATGTTATTACTATTCTCCAGTATGGCTGAACTGTTTGCATCCTCTAGTAACTAAAGACGTGACAAATTGTTGACATTTTGAGAGCCAATTTGGATAGATGGAGAGTGGCTGCCAGTCATCCAAAGTTGAAGAGGATTCTGAGCCAGGGCAGGTCAAAGGGAGAGTGACATTACTGAGTAGTGTTGTCTACTGTGGGTGTGGTGACAGCACATGGAGCTTGTGTATGCCACTTCTGTTCAAGTCTCACTGTTCACCCTCATTTCCAATCCTTTCAGTCACTTTGCTGCTTTCCACAGAGGCCCTGTAACATCTAAGAGCATAAGCAAAGCTCTACCTGGTCAGACTCAAGTTTCAAGAATGTGAGGGACTGTTCCAAGGGTATCTGCCAGAGACACTCAGTGACAATTAGTGGGTCACTCTGTCATGGTGCTGAAAAGGTGAGGCCTGTAAGGGATGCTGTGAGTGCCCTGCTGGATTCCTCAGTGTGTGCTCTGCAGATTTCCGGCTGCCAGAATCTTTATCTCTGGGCCTGAGGATTCTTCCCCTTTCCAACAGCCAAAGTCATGCTGCCTTGAAGTGCCCAGGCATCATTAGCTCCTTGCCCCTCAGCAGTTCTCAGTGTAGTCTAATTGTTGCAGGTGGTGGACTCTCACAAGTTGGGGCATGAATACTCACCCCAGGTCCCTTAGTCTGGGTCGGGATAATTCTGAGGCTCATGTTTTATGTGTTTGTCGAGTCTCCCTACAAGATTAAGCCTGAGTCTCCTGTAAGGTCTGGATGCGCTGCTCACGCTCCACACATTCCGAATCCTGTGTTCCTCTGCTCCTGCTTCTAAACAGGCTGTATGTTTCCAAATATTCAGTATTTACAAAGAAGAAGTACATGTCTGTGGTAAAAAGCCAAACAGTGCAAAAGGGTGTAGAATGAAGAGTAAGTGTCCTTGTTCTACTGTCGACTTCAAATCCTCCCTTACTTTCTCCAGAGGCAGCCGTCACTTTGGGCTTTTGTTTATCTCTTAAGATTATTTTGCATGTAATCAGGCCTACATGTGTACATGTCCCTTTTTTTATATAAAAGGTAGCATATCAAACTACTGTTCTATCGTCTGCTTTTTTTTTTTTTGAGACAGAGTCTTGCTCTGTCACCCGGGCTGGAGTATAGTGGCCTGATCATAGCTCACTGTAACCTTAAACTCCTGGGCTCAAGTGATCCTCCTGCCTTAGCCTTCCAAGTAGCTGGGACTACAGTCAAGTCCCACTCACCCCAGGTAAGTTTTCTATTTTTTTTTAGAGACAGGGTCTCGCTCTTGCTCAGGCTGGTCTTGAACTCCTGAGCTCAAGCAATCCTCTCACCTTGGCCTCCCAGAGTGCTAGGATTACAGGTGTGAGCCACTATGTCCTGCTTATCTTCTGCTTTTTAAAATTTTAAAGTATACCTTTCCATATATGTTATTTCTAATCTCTTCATTACCCTTTACTGCTGAGATTGAAGATAGGAAATACCTTTTTCTTTAGGCCTGAGATAAACCACAATTCCACCCCAACCCCTTTTTAAAATTAAAAAATGCATCAAGTCTCTTATTTCTTAGTATCTTTTCAGCACAGTCCAGTGCTATTGTCACCTAATGTGTGCTGATTGGAGTAGGTGATGTAATTTGGTAGACACAATTCATTAGCAAGGTTGTCACATTAATGATGGTGACAACAATACTTCTGGTTTTTCCTCAGAGCCCAACTCTTCACACATATTCATTTACTCTGGCTGAGTCTTCATAAGTCAGAAGTTATTATTTAATACCAACTCTATCGAGTTCATCTGATAATCATAGCTATTTTAGTAGAGAAAGGGCATCCTTTGAAAATGGGCCCAGACCATAGCACATTTGTGCCAAGCTTCAGAAAAGCACGTCTCTGAGCCTTTTTCCAGTGTCAACTGGAGAAAAGGAGGTGGTCAGTTCTTTAAATGGGAAAAGACAACGCAGAAACTTCAGAAGTTTCCGTTGCGGGTTTACAAACCTATCATTCCCGGGGCCACTTTTTGGTGGTTTTCGCTCAGTGGTACTTCAAATGTTCTTTCATCCTACTATAAAATGACCCTTCTACAATGTCTATGTTAAGGGCACAACAAGCCAAATTCACTCCAGAAGAGCTGACGTCAGGAGACTCTATCTGCTGGAATAGAGAAGACCCTAACTTTTCACACTCTAATTTGATTTTCGAGTTTTTCCAGATGCTTGACTTCAGCAATACTCCTTTTAATTAATTCTTGCAGAGAATGGAATAGAGTCTGCTCATACTTTTTTTTTTTTGCCTCCAGAGAATGCAAATTATGGCAGATAACTTGCATGACAGAGATAATTCACCAACATCAGGCAGACACTGGAGGATTGGTGTCAGCTGAGCTCCTAGCTTCTGCTTTTCCTCCTAAGTGTTTGATCCCACATTTGGTGTGATTGTCTCTTGAATATCTTTTAATAGTTTCCTAGTTTTAAAAAGGAGTACAGGGCAAATGAGTTTTTTTTTTCTCCTTAGCAGTGGGCTTTCTATAAAATCAAAGAATATATGGAGATTCTTTGAACAATTATAAAAGAGAAAATGAGGACCCTGAGAAGTTGGCACTGTAACTTTTAAAAGAATTCAGTTTTTTTCAAGGCAAAACTAAAATGCTATGACTTAAATGCATGAATATGTAGGAAGTCATTACTATACTTTCTCAGAAGGATGGGAATTTGATTGGTCGAAATTCAGTCTGAATACACAGCAAGTTCCATAAAATAAAGCCTTTTATGAACTGCAACAGTCTAGTAAAGAGAGGCTATTTTAGGTAGGTGGAGTTTTTTCTCTGTTGGAGGAAAAGTCTCTGAAAATAATTTCATGGTCTATGTCAATGCCCTAACTGGTCCAATTTTGTCTTCCTGATCAGGGACTGTGGGGTAGCAAGCTTTTATGATGTGCTTCATTGTACAATTATCAGCTGTTTCAGGAAATTTCTTTCCGACTTCGGATAACTGTTAGTTTGTGCCCGGAAGCACTGGGACGACCCCCTTATAATTGTATTCAAGCTCGGGTAGTTCAGGCGCTGTCTTTAGTCTTACAACATGGAGATTCATTAAACCTTCTTTCTCACTGAGCCCTTGGCCACATGGAATGTTCATTTGGAAGTTTCAGTCAAAGGCCCATAGAGTTCCGCTACCCTGCACAAAGTTGTCCTGTATTTGGTCAACTGACTGTTGAATAATTGGCACAGCTCTCGATGCCAACATGAAAGAATCGAGAAAGGCCAAGAGCACAGTGTGCAATGGTCAGGAAGGACACGCTGGTCTTGCGTCAATGCCGCTGCGTATGTATTTGCCGACAGGCAGGGATAGCTCTTTCATTACAGGGTAGTGGTTCAGGACTGAGCCTTCGGGGCCAGATATATTCAGCTGTGCCCTCATGCACAGCCAGGGAAAACCTAACTACCCTCGCTTTTGAGCTGTAAAATCCTAATAATTATACCTGCCCCAGATGGTTGCTATGAGTTGGACGGTGAAATACTGAAGGTGAAGGGCTATGCCCAGCGCAGGCACTTAATAAATGGGCATTAGTTCTGTACCGTTCGTCCCTGTGGCAGATGCCTTCAGTGACCCTGCTGTATCCCTTGCCCCTTCCACATCGGAACTTGGGCCCAACTTCCAGCTGTCAGCATCTGTGTTTCTTTGCCTGAGGGCTTTCTGTGGCCCTCATGCAGCTGGTTGGAAGAGCTAGGGGATTAACAACTCCGGAAGCAGCCTCCAAGCAAGAACTGCCTGGTGTCTACATACTCCAGCTCCCTGGCCTCTTGACTGGAATAGCTCTGACTCCCTGAGGTCCCCGGTGAGACTAAGCCCCAGTTAATCACAGGGTGACTTTCCTGACAATGTACCTTCAGCAACCACTTTCCCTTCCCATTCTCCCTTCTCTCCTTCCCTGCTGCATTTTTCCCCTTGACACTCCAGGGTAAACTACTAGCATTCAAATCCTCAGGGTCACTTCTGGGAAAACCTGCATTAGGACAATCACCTTGAATGTGAGGAAAGAATTTTCATTATGAATGTTGGACACAGTCATGCCGCTTTACATAAATCCTGTGCCCGAAATTACTGCAAGGAATCTTCTTGCAAGCAAGATATGAGGCCTTTTAACCGAGTCATAAATGGTTTTCTTCTTAATCTGTACAATGGATCCAAAGGCCAAACGCCTAGGAGTTGCTGCAATAAAAAGATTAAACATCCTTCACATAAATTTGTTTATTTTGCAGCAGTAAAATTCCCAGTGTTCCATTTGCCATTCTTTACACTTTCAACAGAGTGTCCTGTTGAAAGTGTCTGTTGTCCTGTCTTCAATCTTAGAAGATAGTGCAAAAACATCAAAACTCTCTCTTTAAGTATGAGTATATTTTTTTTAAGGCAAAAATAGAACAATAGTATCTATAAACATGGGAGATTTAGTCTCTAGAGATTGTTTTAAACCAAATGTCTCCTACTTAGTTTTGAAGAAGGGAAACATTTGATGAAAATTTTGAAGCTGGCAATTATTTATTTGAAGAATAGTTATTGCTACTGGGTGGCAAGCATGAGTTTATCCCCGGGCAATAAAAAGATGAGTGAAAAAGACCTCTGTCTAGATGATTGAGGAAACAGCCATGTACAACACTAACTAAAATACAGTTGTGAGTTATTTAAAATATATTTATAAGCTTATCTTACCTTTTTGAAATTCTATAATAGTTAAACAGCAATATCCCAACTAAATTTTTACAATATATGAATTGCTCAAAGTAATGTTTTAAAAACATTTCTGTTTTATTTTAATTTTAAAATATTATATGTTATGGTAAAAGGATAGAATGAAATAGCATTTGAGTTGCCACATCTTGTTGATTCCTTCTTTATAGTGGAAGTCTGTCTAAGGGAAGGGACTAATTGCAATTTTTACGTGACTATTGTTCTAGTTTTTCAGTTCAACTTGAAAAGTTAATCAGATGAATGTGCAACAGCTAAACACTTTGTCAAGGAGTGTGTGTGGGCAGACGTCTGATCTTGTGTAGCAACTGGGAGGAAGAAGCAAAAAACTGTGTAGTATTTGTTTTGAGAGATATTTTTTGGTTAATGATTCCAAAGCTTTTGGAAATAGATATTTTAGAGAGAAATGCCCACATACTCGTCATACTCATTCAGCACTTCAACAAATGTTTGCTGAATACCTATAGGCACCAAGCACAGAGCTAGGTGCTAGGGCTACAACAGTGATCAAAAAACAGATATAAGGCTTAGTGTCCAGTGAAAAGCAAACAGATGCTATTTTTTGATTACACAAATGCATGCATAATTATACAGTGAAAGAATGTGCCTGATTATAAAGTGAGATCATGTGCTCTGAGGGATAACAGTGGAGTTCCGGGAAATCACCTACATGTGGAATCTGACCTAGGCTGAGGAAGGGATATTGGAGACGAGATATGAAGGATGAGTGCAGTTATCTAAGATAAATGGGTTGGGCTGGATTGGGGGTGCTGATGAGAAGAATGTTCCAAGTGGAGGGAATGGCAAGTGCAAAGGCCCTTGGGCGAGGGATACAGCACACGTAAGGACCTGAAGGAAGGCCGAGCACAGAGATGGTAGGGGAGAGTGGGGCCGGATGAGGCTGGAGAGAGAGGTAGGGGCCACAGTGTGAAGCCTTTATAGGCATTTAAGAAGCTCTGTCTTTATCCTGTGAGTCCCTGCAAGCTAATGAAGAGCTTTACATAGGAGGGAAATATGATCAAGTTTGTGTTTTAGAAAAAAACAAAAGCCAAAAAACTCAAACTGGCATTTAGCATCTGGAGGACCAATCACTAGATATCACAGAAGTCCAGGGGAGGGATGGCAGTTCCCTGGTCTAACGTGGGGTGATAGAGAGAGGAAGTGACCAGATTCCAGAGATATGTAGGATGTAAAGTTGATGGGGCTTGGGGTTGGAATAGCTATAGAAAGTGAGGGAGAGGAAGGTGACAGGGATGACTGCTGCTTTTCTGACCTGTCTCTGCATGGACAGTGGTGTCATTCACCAAGATGTGGGGGAAGATCATGTATGCTCTCCAAATGGAGATGTTGAGTAGGCACTAGAATAGGAATCTGGAGACTAAGATGTGCCTTCTTATTATTATACAGTTTGTTCTTTCCAAGTTTTTTAAAAAATTAGATGAAATATGTAGAATTCACGTTTGCATGTGCATGGGTGGATTTCTCATTCATTCATGATATTCACTTTAGCTTGTAAAAATCAGTTGAAAATACATAAAATGGACCTCTCTCCCCATCATAAGAGATTAAGAAAATTCTCTTTTTTTTCTCCTGCTACACTGGAGATAATTGCATGAAGGTAAGTACTGAAATTACAATGTGTAACCAGCTGGGAATTATTTTGTAATTTTGATTAAACTTGAACTACAGAGAGTTGGTGTTTGGTGTTGGCAGTGGTGGCAGTGGAGATGCCCAACAAGTTATTATTTCTATGTGATTGTGTGTCCTCTTTCTCATTCTGCATGTTAACCTGGACAATTTCTTTCACTCCTACTCTTCCTCTAACAGATATTTATGGTGTCCACTGCTCTAGGTGCTGGACAGACATCAGTGAATTAAACACATAAAAACAAACAAAAATCCATACCTTTATAATGCTTGAGTATGCAAATGAATCCAAGTCCATGTTTAGCTCAGACCTTTCTTCAGAGATTTAGACTCACACATCCACATTTAACTACTCCCTGGGTCCCTCAAACTCCAGATATCTAAAATCAAACTCCTTATCCTTTTGTTCTAGACCTGCTCTACTGAATTCTCTGTGTGTGAAACCATTTGTGCGTCCATCCATCCATCTATCCGTCCACCCATCCAGTTGCCCAATGCAGGAATCCTGGAACCATACTTAATTTCTCTCTCTCCCTTACTCCTAAGTCCTATCAGTAACCCAATCCTCCTATTGCTTCTAAAATAGCGCTCTCACATTTGTTGCCTCATTTGGCTCCCAAATGACCCTGCCTAATGAGGTTGGCTCTCCTCACCGCTTGCCCGGACTACTATGAGAACCACCTTACTGGTCAGTTTCGTATTGTCTCCTTTAAATCTGTCCTTCATGGAGGTGCTGGAATAACAGATCTAAACTACAGATCTGACCATATTACTCTTCAGTGACTCTAAGCTCCTTAGCATGCCATTCAAAGCCCCCCATGACTGTCTTCTGCCCACCTCCCCAGTTCCTCTCCTCCCACCCTGCACTTTCTTTCACACATAACAACACAGTGGCCTGTGGTTGCCATTCTCCCAGCTGGGAAGATCTAATTCCCAGTCATGCTATAAAACCAGGCTCTTAGCCAGGAGTGGTGACAAGTGCCTGTAGTCCTAACTACTTGGGTGCGTGATCTAGGGGGATCGCTTGAGCCCAGGAGTGCGATGTTGTGGTGAGCTCTGATTGCACCACTACATGCTAGCCCAGGTGACAGAATGAGACTCTTTCTCATTAAAAAAAAAAAAAAAAAAAAAGAACCAGGCTCATGGGCCCTTTATCATCCTGTAACTCCTTCCGCAGGAGTAGGCAGGTGGTTTCCAAAGCACTGCACGATCATCCCTTTTACATGCTGCCTTGGAATTTCCTGCTCAACATTGGAACTGTCTGTCTTCCCCACACTCTGAGAGTAGGAACTGTGCTTAGTCTCGTGTGTATCCTCAGTGTCTGCTGTGATACCTGGCATACAGAAGCCAACAATCAATACGTGTTGAACTATGTTGCCAAATATGTACTAGTTGGAAATACTTGCCTGCTGGGGACATTTCAAGAACACAGTGTGTGAGTTTTCGTTTCCTATAAGCAGGAGGATAATGAGGCAGGAGTCCTTTAATCTCAAGTATACTTTAAATGGGATGGGAGAGAATGAGAGATACGGCTTTCTTTGGAGAGAGGTTATTATCTGCATGAAAAAAACTTATGTGAGACTCACTATGAAAATGCTTTGGTATCTATAAGTCAATTCAATATGCTGGAAAACTCTTTAAAAGAAAACGATCTATTACAAATATGTCTCAAACGTAATCACAGCAAAAGATATCTCAAGCGAGGTGGTCACTGATTATTTTAAATGCCAAAAGCTTCATCTTACGGAGAGGCTAACATTGTGTTGAATTCGGCATCTTTCTCTTGACAATGATATGTACACAATCGATTTTATCACCTAGTTCTTTCCTGTCTTCAACTTATTTTCCTACAACAAAGGATGGAAAATATTCACAACTCAGAACATGTGTATATTTGAAATAGTTAGTTCTTTCTGTTTTTTTTTTTTTGTCTACTTTGAAAAAATGTACTTTGATCTTCAATGCACCACATGAAGGTCCTTTGAATGCAGTACCTAATGGGGAAAATAAATAAGCCAAGAGCTGCTGTAATCTAAGATGTTTGCCTTGAGAACCATTGGTCTTTCTGTCAGTCTGTCAGCCTGCCTATGTGTGTGAGATTCTCCATTTTCAATGCCAGTGTTTTGTGTAAGTGCCTTGGAGGTTTTGTTTTCATATCTAAACACTAGCTTCTCAGTGTTCTTGCCAATTGCTGCAGAATTCTTTCATCACTTAGTGAGGGCGATTTTTCTTTTTTGTTTCTTATTCAGCTTTGCTTGCTAAAGCTCTTAAACAGTTAAGGAAGACCTCCCACAGACTAAAAAGGATGATTTTGTCCCTTGATTGATTTAGTAAAAAATCCCCCCCAATTTCCAGTTGATATGGGTAAACATTGAAGGTGTAGTGGATGCTGCACCCTCCAAGGCAGGGCTACTCGTTCTCAAGGCTGTCAGGAGTGTCAACTGATGACAACGCATCTAAGTCCCTCTTAGGGAGCTGACCTCAGCTGAGAAAGTTGCCTGACATAGCCATGCCCCTTGCGTGGTCCACCGTGAGAGGGATGGTTTACAAAAATCCAGCCGCTAGCCTGACTTGGGGAGAACTCTGCAGGGCCATTCCAGCTCCAGGCCCCCATAGCCCACCTTCTCCCCCTCCTCACTCCCTTGGGTGTTGCTACTGTGAGCACTCACCCACACCCCTCACCCACATGTATCAAAGGGCAACCCGAAACATAAGGAATTCAACAACGAATCAGTCCAAAGGAAAGACTAGTGTATTAGTCAGGGTTCTTCAGAGAAGCAGAACCAATAGGACCAACAGGATGGAAATGTATATATAAGGAATTGGTTTACGTGATTATGGAGGCTGAGGAGTTTCACAATCTGTAGTCTACAAACTGGAGACCTAGAAGAACTGTGTGTCATTCTAGTCTGAGTTTGAAGGCCTGAGAACCAGGAGAGCCAATGGTGTAAGTTCCAGTCTGATTCTGAGTCTGGGTGCGGGAGAAGATCAATGTTCCAGCTCAAGAACAGTCAGCCAAAGAGAGCAAATTTTCCCTTGACCTGCCTTTTGTTTCAACCAGGCCTCTGGCAGATTGGCTGAGGCCCACCCACACAGGGGAGGGCCATCTGCTTTACTCAGTATAGGGATGCAGATGTTAATCTCATCCAGAAACAACCTTGCGGATACACCCAGAATAATGTGTAACCAAATATCTGAGCACCCTGTGGCCCAGTCAAGTTAACCATCACAACTGGTCTTTTCAACAAATAGTGCCAGGACAACTGGATATCTGCATACGAAAGAATGAATTTGGACCTCTTCTTCACACCATACATAAAAATAAAATAAACGAATCATAATCCTAAACATAAGGGTGAAGAGTATGAAACTCATCAGAGGAAATAGAAGTTTGTGACCTTGGGTTAGATGATTGTTTCTTAAAAATGACATCAAAAGCAGAGCAAAAAAGAAAAAATAGGTAAATTAGACTTCATTAAAATTAAAACTTTTATGCATGAAAGGACACCATCAATAAAGTGAAAAGACAACCACAGAATGGGAGAAGATATTTGCAAATCGTATTTCTGACAAGAGATTTAAATTCAGAACATATAAAACACCTTTACAACTCAACAATAAAAAGGCTACCCACTGACAAAGGATTTCAGTAGGCATTGAAATAGGCATCTGTATATCTTCTCCTATCTTTAGTAGGAGAAGACACACAAATAGTCAGAAAATGTGTGTAAAGATGCTCAACGTCATTAGTCAGCAGGGAAATGCAAATGGAAACCACAGTGATATACCATTTCACATCCACCAGGATGACCATAATCAAAAGACGATAATAACAGTATTGGCAAATATGTGGAGAAACTGGAACTCTTATACATTGCTGCTGGGATTTTAAAGTGGTGCAACCAAATTGGAAAACAGGCAGTTACTCAAAATGTTAAACATAGAGTTACCATATGACCCCCAAATTCTACTCCTAGGTATAAACCTAAAAGAAATGAAAACATATGGGCATGAAAAAATACTTGTACACAAATGCCCACAGCAGCATTATTCATAATGGCCCCAAAGTGGAAGCAACCCAAATGCTTATCAGTGGATGGATGGATAAACAAAATGTGGTATAGCTATAAAATGAAATATCATTCAGCCATAAAAAGGAAAGAGGTACTGTCCCATGTTACAACACAGATGAACCCTGAAAACGTTATGCTAAGTGGAGGAAGCTAGACCACAGCAAAGGCCACATATTTTACAATACCATTTACAGTCATGTGCCGCATCATGACGTTTCGGTCAAGGATGGACTGCATACGTGATGTAGTCCCATAAGATTATAATGGAGCTGAATATTTTCTGTCACCTAGTGACATCAAAGCCATGGTAATATCTAGCGTGACACATTACTCATGTGTTCGTGGTGATGCTGGTGTAAGCAAACCCACTGTTCTGCCGGCTATATAAAAGTATAGCACATACAATTATGAACAGTATGTAATACCCAATAATGATAGGAAATGTCTATGTTACTGGTTTATGTATTTACTATTCTATACTTTTTGTTGTTATTTTAAAGTGTACTCATTCTACTTAATAAAGCAAGTTAATTATAAAGCAGCCTTGTCCTTCAGAAGGGATTCCAGAAGAAGGCATTGTTATCACAGGAGATGACAGCTCCAACTATGTTATTGCCCCCAAAGACCTTCCAGGGGGACAAGATGTGGAGGTGGAAGACAGTGATATTGATGATCCTGACCCCGTGTAGGTCTAGGCTAATGTGTGTGTTTGTGTCTCGGTTTTTAACAAAAGTTTAAAAGGTTAACAAAAATAGAAAAAACCTTAAAGAATAAGGATATAAAGAAAGAAAATATTTGTGTACAGTAGTACAATGTGTTTTAGGCTAGGTATTATTACAAAAAAGTAAAAAAGTCAAAAGAAATTAAAAAGTTTATATTAATAAAAGAAAAAATTACAGCTAAGATTTATTATTGAAGAAAGAAAAATTTTTAAATAAATTAAGTTTAGCCTTAGTGTGCAGTGTTTACGAAGTCTACAGTAGTGTATGGTAATGTCCTAGGCCATCACATTCACTCACCACTCACCCACTGACTCACCTAGAGCAACTTCCAGTCCTGCAAGCTCCATTCATAGTAAGCACTCTGCACAAGTGGACCATGTTTTATCTTTTACACTGTAATTTTACTGTACCTTTCTATGTTTGGGTATGTTTACATACACAAATACTACTGTATTACAGTTGCCTACAGGATTCAGTACAGTCACATGCTATACAGGTGTATAGTCTAGGAACGATAGGCTGTATCAGGTAGCCCAGGTGTGCATTAGGCTACACCATCTAGGTTTGCATTTTACAATGTTTGCAGGAAATCGCCTAACGACACATTTCTTAGAACATACCCCTATCCTTAAGTGATGCATGACTGCATGTGAAATGTCCAGAACAGGCAAATCCATAGAGAGAGAAAGTAGATTCGAGGTTGCCTGGGGCTGGCGTTGGGGGGGGCGGGGGGTAAGCAGGAACCAGTAAGATTGCGAATGTGTGCAGGGTTTCTTTTGGGGACATTGAAAATTTTCTAAAATTAGATTGTGGTGATATAATTCATTGTATCTTTGAATGAGTTTAAGCATCATGTCAAGTACCACTGCCTTTTTCAGCTTTGAATTTTGGAATGTTTGAACACAAATACTGCCTTAGAGATTATCTAGTAGCTTTCTGAGCAGGAGGGCCACAGACTGAGGAAACCTCCTCACTGTTGAGAGCCTGAGATGATGACTGAGAAGAGAGCTCTGGAGATTGACGAGTCCTTGGTTTTAAGGCTGTTCACCCATAAAAGCACTTTTACCTCTGACTTTTCTCCAGCTCCTTTACCTCTCTAGTAGGCACAGAGAACAGAGGAAGGCAGAGCCTTGCAGGGACAGCTGCACATGGTGACTAGCACACACACAGCCTGTTGATAAAATAGGAGCATGTTATTTTCACTTAGGTTCCCAATATCTTTGCAATAAAATCTTTGACTTTGGTCCTCTTAGCTGTTACAGCATATTGGACTAATATGTCTACGGAGTAAGTAGTCTGCTATAACAATATTTATTGAGCACCTACTATATGCCAGGCTATATTCTAGGGGTGGGTTTGTGAACTGATTTGATAATGAATTTCATTTTAATTAATTAATTATGTTTTAAACTGTATATATTTAAGATGTACATATTTTGAAATACCTACCTTAATATATATATATAGTAATGTGATTACTATAGTTAAGCAAACATACACACAAACATACACATTCTCTTACATAGTTCCTTTGACAATGAATTTTGGATTCAACATTCACTCAGTAAAAAAAATATATTGAACACTCGCTTCTTTTCATGAATTGTGCTAGGTTACAACTAATGATGAAAAGTCATAAATAAAATTTCAAACATAGAGGAATAATACTTTAACGAGTTGTTGAGACAAACAAACCTGGGTGAGTCCACCACCCCCTACTAGCTGTGTGACTCTGGACAAAATCATTTAACCCAAGAAGACCGTTTTCTCAAATCTAGGGAGAATAGAAAGAGTGGGGGACTACCTAGTGTCATTATATGTTATAAAAATTTATTGAGATAACATACCTCATTGAACACTCAGCTCAATACCACAGTCCTACCCAGGGTAGAGTGATTGAATAATGGCGAAGTCAGTGCTGAAAGCCAGCTATCCCGATTCCCAGTTCAGTGCTTTTCTACAACCTTGCGGTCATTTATGAGATTTGTTTGCTTTCTGTCTCTGTAACTTGCATTTCCCAGAGGGCTTAGCATTATCTTTAAACTTGGAGAGTTCACTGGAGGGTCTCAGAATATTTTTTAAAATGTCACCCAAATCTTAGGCCAGTATCAATCCCAGGAAATCCCTACTTCTACCACTTCTATGTCCCAGTTCTCAATCCCTGACGGATTATTTATCCCATTCCCAAAGTAATTCAGTGGGTTTTTTTTTTTTTTTTTTTTTTTTTTTTTTTTTTTTTTTTTTTTGCTTTTTTTGTTTATTTTTTTAAGTTAAGGTTTGGTGTTTGGAATGCTTACGCAAGATTGCAGGGCCACTTCCCAAGAGAAGACCTCCTTGGCTGCACTAAGCAGGTCAGCCCAGAGCAGAGGAGGCTGCTGTCGCTTACTGTGCTTGCTTCCCCTGTGGAACAGAGGGCGGCTGGAAGCTGTGCCCTTCTTGGCCAAGGGGCTCTGGTTGGACAGTCCCCACTAGCATGCCAGGGCACACCGCCTGTGGCTATGAACACAGAAAGGGCTTCCTGCTCCAATGGGGGGTCAGGGCGTGGGAGGTGGGGGGAAGAAAAGAGTAAAATAGAGGATTTAAAAAATGCACTTAATTTTGTATCTCAAGATATTATACAGCCACCCATAACATTTTTAGGTTAGGTAATAAAACTCTAAGTTCTGAGCGAGACCCCGTCTCTACCAAAAATAGAAAGAAATTAATTGGCCAGCTAAAAATATATATAGAAAAAATAAGCTGGGAATGCTGGCGCATGCCTGTAGTCCCAGCTACTCAGGAGGCTGAGACAGTGGGATTGCTCGAGCCCAGGAGTTTGAGGTTGCTGTGAGCTAGGCTGACGCCACGGCACTCGACCCAGGCGAGAGAGCGAGACTCTGTCTCAAAAAAAAAAACAAAAACAAAAAAAACTCTAAGTTCTGGGGTTGGACAACTAGTGCAACACACAAGTGCTGTTGAGTCTGTCTTCTTTCTTTCAGAAAAGAATAGAAGAGAATAAGGGTTTGTCACTGCAGCAGAGTTCAGGCCCCAGAGAAGAGAGTGCTGGGAGTAGAGGGATAAAATAGAGAAGCCTAGTACCCAGCCACTGACAGAGTGGTGGGGCTTAAAATAACTGTGTCCAAAGGCAGAAGAATGTTCTGAAAGAATGCAAATCTCCTTAAAGATGAACATCAAATAGATGCATGGCTCTGCTGAGGACCTTAAATTGTTAAGACCTTGTAATAACTTCAACGACGAGTCATGCCTAAGTGGGAGGCGTAGCACAACTGTCGGGACCCTGCAGAAGCAGATGGAAAGCCGTCTGAACAGCGCATGTTCCCAGAAGCGCTCCAAACCGGCCTGGCCGACTAGGAGACTCCTGTGTAGGGAGGCTACTGACTTGCACAATAAAAGGCAACCTTGGCTCTCTACGCGGACCTCAGGCCTTCCCTTTCCCCCGAAGAAGAGAATTTACTTGTCCAGTGTGAGCTTCGGAGCCCAGCCCGAGGGGAACCTGGCACTCTGGCTTCTGTCCTCGGGCCTCTTTCAGCTACCAGTGTTCCCCTCCTTAGCTGCACTTCAGAATCCCCTGGGGACCTTTTAAAAAATACTAACGCCCTGGCACCAGCCCGACTCCATTAAATCAGAATCTCTCAGGGAGGGGCCTGAGTGTGGATACTTTTTTTTAAAGGTTCCCAGGTGATCCTAACGTGCAGCCAGCGATTCGAACTGCTGGCTCGGCGCTGCCGCCTCCCTGCTGCCCGCCGCATTGCCCGCTGCGAGACACCTGCTCCCAGGGCTGCAGGAGCCCCCATCGCGCTGCCTGCTCTCCGTGTGGGGCCGCTTCCTGATTCTGAAGGGCTGCAGCCTTCCTTCTCCTCCGTGGCGGTGGAGGATGCCAGAACACCCACCATTTATTGTGGGCAGTTATTGTCTCTGGGGGTGTGCTTTGGGATGCTGGAGCAGGTTGATTGCTGGCCCCCAAAGGATTTGTGCATGTCCCAGAGCCTCTGAGTGTGATCTTATTTGTAAAGAGGATCTTTCTGGCTGGGTGTGAAGGCTCACCTGTGTAATTCCAGCACTTCAGGAGGCTGAGGTGGAGGATGGCTTGAGACCAGGAGTTCCAGAGCAGCCTGGGCAACATAGTGAGATTCTGTTTCTACAAAAAAATAAAAATATTTCCCAAGCATGGTGGTACGGTGCCTGCAGTCCCAGCTACTCAGGAGGCTGAGGCAGGAGGATCGCTTGAGCCCAGGAGTTTGAGGTTGCAGTGAGCTATGATGATGCCACTGAACTCTAGCCTGGGCAACAGAGCAATACCCTGTCTCAAAAAAAAAAAATTGAACGAAGGTTCTTGAGATGAGATCATCCTAGAGTCAAGGTGGGCCCTAAATCCCATGACAAGTGTCCTTCTAAGAGACTCAAGGAGAGGGGGAGAGGGCCATGTGCAAATGGAGGCAGCGATTGAAACCCCAAACTGAGGAATGCCCAGAGCTATCAAAAGCTGGGAGGGGCAAGGAAAGATTCTTGTCCAGAGCCTTTGGGAGAAGTGCAACCCTGCCCACACCTTGATTTTGGACTTCTGGCCTCCAGAACTGTAAGAGAATAAATTTTTGTTGTTTTGATCCATCACGTTTGTGGTGATTTGTTATGGTGGCCTTAGAAACTACTAAAGATGCCCTCCCAATGCTGTGCTTTTTGCTTGGCTGTATCCGTGGCTGAAAGCCATCCAATTCAACACGCTTCCTTTGGACTCACTGAATGAACTCACCAGGGTTTACCTTTTCTTATTATTACATTTAGAAAGTTTTGGGGTGTCCACTAGGGCAAAGCATCCTTTTCCTTCCTTTCCGGCTTTCTCTTCTCTATCCAGACTGAGGCACACCCATCAACAAACACCTCAGAATGGTCACCTCCTAGTGTCAAAAAATAATTTTACAGGTTTTAATTTTTTCATATCATGGTTCTTTTAAAATGAGCAAAAGTTTTGCCTGGTTACTGTACACAGTTGAAACAACTTAGAAGACTCAGTTCTGCTGTGCTTGCGGTAACCTCTGGGGACCTAGAACATTCCGGTGAACATCCTTCAAATCCTTTTCTCCAGGCAGACACCTTTCAAGTGATAACTGATTCAAACATATCAGAAACATAAACTTTGACCTGGATAGAGACAGAGCTGCGCTTGTTGGAATGGGGTGCATAGAACCCACTGACTCTTTGTCCTAATATCTCTCTGAGGAACCCACAGCCTGCAAGGAGCAAAGACAAATTGAAAACCATTATCTTAGCCCTGCTGTGGTTCTAGGCCAAGATCAGTGCTATGGCTTGAATATTTACATCTCCTTCAAAATTCATGGTGAAATAATCCCCAAAACAACAAGATTAAGAGGTGGGGCCTTTAGGCGGTCATCAGGCCATGAGGGCTCTGTCCCCAGGGACAGGATTAGCGCCTTATAAAGTGGCTGGAGGGAGCTAGCTAGATCTTTTTGCCCTCTGCCTTCCACAATAAGATGCCATTTTGGAAGCAGGGAATGGACTTCACTAGACATTGAATCTGTTGGCATCTTGATCTTGGACTTCCCAGCCTCCAGAACTGTGAGCAATAAATTTCTGTTCTTTATAAATCACCCAGTCTGTGGTATTTTGTTATAGCAGCCAAAATAGACTTAGGCAGTTGGGACCAGAAAGAGGCAAATGGGTCAAAATGGAAAAAGGTGCTCATTCTCAGGGCCAGGTACACCTAAGAGGTCTTCAGATTGGATGGTGAAGACCCCAACAATGGTGGAGGAGGGGTCACGGCTCTCTCTCTTCGTGGTTCTGGGTATTTCAGAAGGAGGAAGAAACTGTAGCAGCTATTTCTAGCTCGTACATCAGGAAGTCAGATTAAGACATGCTCTGCTCAATGTCTTCCTACCTCCCCTGCAGCGAAAGCCAAAGTCCTTGCTGGCCTCGCATGGTGCACCCCTGCACACTGCCCTCGAGATCTTCTTGTCTGACCTCATCTCCGCTCACTATTCCCTCTACTTGCCCTGCTCAGTCTCACTGGCCCGCCTCCTCTCCCTGGAACACACCGAGCTCAGTCTGTCTCAGGGCCTTTGCATGTGCTGTTCTCTGTGCCTGGAATGCTCTTCTCCAGATATCCATGAGGCTCGCTCCCTTACTTCCTCTAGATCTCTGTTCTAATGCCACCTAATCAGAGGGGGCGTCCCAGCTCCCCACACAGACAGCGCACCTGCCTGCCCCACAATTTACTCTCTAGCACTGACTCTCACCTGACTTTCCAACTGCAGACAGATAGCTATGCCACAGGTTTTGGGGAGAAATGGGACAAAAATAAGCTAGATGCCTTCTCCCACTGACCACACTTCAGGATTGTTGCTGAGGTCACGGTTCACTCTGTCATTTGCTGTTTCCAAATGAAGAGGCCCATTAGACATGACTTTTGGAAACTGGGTGTCGGGCAGCTGCACGTGCTCCAGAGCACTGGTTTGCATCTTTGTGAACTTTCCTGTTCCAAGGTGCTAATTGTGTATCTGCCAGGCTTCCTTCTCCTCTCTGGCTTCCAGAAAGTTGGGGGCCAAATTTGAGGCTGAACTGTAACAACCCTGTGGGACTTTAGTGCTTCTCTCTGGTTGTGATTTTCCAGACTTATTTACATTTCCCGCACTCTAATTGTTTGTGCCTGTCACGTTCTGTTCTGTTGTGGAGCTTGCTCTTTTTGTAATCCCAAGATGAGGTTTGCAGAAGTAAGCTACTTATTCAGGGCCCGAGTGCATGAAGAAGGCGAGACTCGTGGTTCCTGCACTGCTGGGGTGAGCTGGTGGGACTCCAGGCCCAGTGGGCGTTGGAGATTTAATATTGCCTGGGGCAGAGAGGAGAAAGACGCAGGAGGACAAGCGGCAAAGTCAAATCCTGAGGTGAAGTTTTTGCTACACGGTCCTTACGTAAAAGACAGTATGGATAATAAGGTGTAGCCATAGGTTTACAGAATTTTTGAGCTGCAAGAAATCGTTAATAAATCCAAACACTTCCTTATAGACATGAGGAAAACGGAAGACCAAGCAATTTGCCTAAGGCCCCAAACTACTTATTGGCAGGGACAATGGGATGAGAATCTTTTTCTCTCTTCCCAGCCCAAAGCTTTTTCCATGATACCACCCACAGAGTTGCAGTTCTTCACATTTTGTGTATTAAAACTTTTTCACTGGGAGATCCTTGGAAAGGGTGTTAAGAGGTTACCATGCGTATTTGTAATTCTTTTTCTTCTTGGGCATTTCCAAATTCAATAAGCTGATGGAAGGAAAGTGCCCCCCGAATGTTTTCCTCCAAGCCCACCCTGGATTTAGTGCTATGGCTCAGGAACTCGCCTGGGCCAGCCTGCTCCCGGCTCGGCCTGCCTGGGCTGGAGGGCTGCTGGTGGGAGGCGTTTGTCAAAACACAGAGGCGCCGCTTGTCGGAAACAATAGGGCTTGGGAAGTTTGGGGCCCCGGATTGGCGGGTGAATACCAGGTGGCAGGTGGGATCATCCGAGTAGGGGGTTTTAAGGGAAAGCCATGTGCTGGGTTTGGGAAAAGAAAGATAGGGATTCCAGATGTTCCTTAAACATGCTTGGTTTCAGTCAGTGTTGGAGGAATCCTTAGCACAGGTTCTCAACAATTCAGAAAATCTAAGGAGGAGCACAGACTAAAAAGAAGGTGAAGACTCTGCTGCACGCAAATATCTAACGTCTCCAGGAAGTGTTAAACACAACACAACACAACGCGACACAATTCAGGCTCTTTTGGTGAGTAGCGTTAGGGATTAGGACCTACCTTTAGGAGGAAAGTGGCTCTGATGAATGGGTGTATTTGGCTAGTTCTGGCTCAGTGGTTTTCAACAGTGACTTGGGCCCAGGGCACTGCAGAGCTGGGCCGCAGCTCTTGGCATTGCAGCTGTGTTTGTACCAGCCAGCCACGCACAGAGCCCTGGGGGAAGGGCTCCTCTGGGAAGTCTGGCACCCAGGCTCTGTTTCCCAGAGAGAAAGCTCGGCAAAGCTTCCTGTTTGGAATGCAAGGAAATATTGGGTCTGTACATCCCATTCTCTCGCATTTTTTTGGGTGTGTCTTCCCAGAAAACTAGAGCCTTTTCAGCAGGAGCTCAGTTGTGCTGGACGTGAGCACTTACAGATTTAATGCCCATGCCAGGAATGGGCCTGGTTTTATCTATTGCAAGATGATGGCCTTTGGTACGTGACAAATCACCAACAATGATCCCAATGAGGGGCACTGCTGCTCTTCTAAAAGCTAAGAAAAGTGATAAAATAGAGTTAAGAAAATTTATCAACTTTCTCAGAAGACACAGCTCTGACCTTAGAGACGCTGTAATGCAATTCCCAGCTTCACCTTCACTTGGTTTCAGAGTGGGTTTAAACCCTTGCTGGGATGCGAGGTGTTACAGACATCTTGCCACTTTTCATATCTCTGTCTTCTAGCAGTTGATGACTTGCCTGGGTCAAGTTGATGACTTGCCTGGCTTGAGGGAATGAAACTGAAGAACCTGAGCTGATTGGGCCAGGGCAATAAACTGGGAATCAGGGTAAACTTTTTGGCTGTCCCTTAAAACTCTTTCCAGCTGTGAGGTTGTCAATCATTATTGCCCCAAGTCTGCCCCACCTGCATCTGAATGTCTCAGGTTTACTGTGAGCATCGGAGCTCCCTGGGCTAGAAGTCACACCCTCCCCCATTGGACTTTCTGGGACATGGGCCCAAGGATTGGTATTTTCAATGGGTGATTCTTATGCATATTTAGTTTAAAAAAAAACAGAGAGTTACCAGAAAGTGAGCATTTATGTAGCTATCATCTTTGTCAAGAAACAGAATTTTATCGGTGGCAGAAACCCCTTCAGGTCTCCTCCCCAAAGGCAACCATTATCCTCATTATATGCAATTGCTTCCTTGCTCTTCCTGAAAGTGGATGCCTTAAGTTAAACATGTCTCCCTCAGCGCCATAGTATAGTTTTGTCTGTGTTGTTGAGCTCTGCACAAATGGAATCATACAGCACGTAGCTTCACATTGGGCTCTTTTTTTCTTTCCTCCTCACCATCATGTTTGTGAAATTCATTTGTGTAGTTGTAGTTGTATTACATTGTGTGACTAAACCACAATGTATTCATCTGTTCTGCTGTTGGTGGACATTGGGTGCATTCCACTTTGGGACTGTTATGAATAACGTTGCTCTGAACATTCTTGTGCACATTTCTGTTGGTTATACGGTAAGAGTGGGATTCCTAGGTAGGCTTACCTTCGATGGTGGTAGATAATGCAAACTGCTTTACAAACCGGTTACTGTAAGTAACTTACAGTTAACTGTAAATCCAATTTTAAGAACATTTGTCTATATCTTTGCAGACTTGTAGGTGGGGGCAACCAAAGGGTGAGCTTTCTATATCATTAGTTGTCACCCCTCCCCTCCAAATTGATGGAGGTTGTGGCCAGATTTGTTTTCAACTGGAGTTTTATTGATAAATAAGTCCCCCTTTGTTGGCTATTGCTAAATCCTCCTGAATTAATACCTTAAGTGACTTCTTGATCTGTCTAGAAATTAAAACAGATATGCACAGGAACCTATGTGCCAGGCACAGTGCTAGGCACTAGGAACACAATAGTCAAGAAAACAGGGAAGAACTTGGCTTTTGTGAAGCTTAAAGTGTGGTGGAGGAGATACATATAAACAAGAAGACACAAGTGGATATAGAACCCCAAACTGTGAGAACTTCCGTGTAGGAGAAGCGTGGGTGCTGGGAGAAGAGGGCTCTGCGGAGGGAGGCACCATTTAGATCTGAAGATGTGGGGAGGAAGTAGGGGAGACCCTGGTTTGAAACATGACAGGTGAGCCCAGGCCAGAGTGAACCCTGTGAAGAGTCAGGCGAAGGATGTTCAGGGCAGATAAGACATTCTGTCATGTGGGCTTGGTGGGGGAGAGGAGCTGGCGCATTAGTGGACTGGAACGAGGATGTGCCGGAGTGTAGAGGAGGGCAGGGGTCTAGTTGGGGGCAGGTGTGAGGCCATGGAGCTGTGGGTGTGGTCTGCTGTGTAGGGCTGAAGGACAGCTCTGGCCACCCTGAGCAGAATGGGTTGTAGGAGGCCAAACAAGGAAGAGGGCAGGCTCGTTAGAAGGCCACTGGTTAGAAGGCTGGTTTGAAGTCATCCAGGCGAGAGACAAGGCTCAGCTGGGCTATGATGTTGCTGGTAGACTTGGAAAGACGGGGATGAATTCAAGAAACATGCTGGAGCTGAAAACGACAAGACTGCTGATGGATCAGATAAGAGGAGTGAGGGAGGGACAGTGTGAAGAATGGTCCTAGGTTTCTGGCTTGAGTAACTGGGTGAAGGGAGCTGTCATTGACCACAATGGGGGAATCTCTTCTATGGACATCAAATTCCTTTTATAGCCTGTAAAGCCTACTCCACCCCCATCCTCCTATAGTCCCAATATCTCTCTACGTTCAATCTCAACATAAAAGTAGCTTCCTAGTTTTTGTTAACAAGCTTTCTTTTACCTCTTCTAATGTTATTACTTTTTCATTGAGTGACTATTTGCATGCTCTCTGTGTCTGGAGTGTCTGGGTCTTGGTCTGAATGTGGAAATTAGTGAATGAGTTCTTTCTACTACGTAAACCTATAGACACAGGCCAACCTCCAGATTGTAAATAAGGATAGGCTGCGTTGATATGGAAGACAGCAGATCTAGATGTGGTTCTCAAAACAAATGCAATTGCTTAAAAATGATCTTTTGGGGACAATAGTTATGAAACATTGAAACATTATGTTAAAACCTAATAAAAACTCTGAATTCAGAAATATGTAAGAAGTGTTTACTGCAAACACTTCTTTTCACTAGGTGAGTTGGACTCCATGATATTTTCCTTTTGAATTTCTTTTTCTTAAAAGAATTTAAACGATTTTGATGCCATTTGAAGTGAAATTCCTGTATGAAAATATAGGATATGATCAATTTCTTCAAGGTATGTTCCATCAAACATAGGGATATCAGAAGTGTTCTTTTCAGATTGGTCAATCTAATGCATTTAAAAAATTAGGTTTAGGTCTCTTAGCTGGTCCACCAGAATCAATTTTCAGTGCTCCAGAGTCTCAGCTGATCATCTGGGAGCACTGGAGAAGAGAAAGAAAAGAGCTGGTTGTGTGGCCCTCTATCTGCCTCTTCCTCTCCTGGACGCTGTGAAGAGGCCAGGCTTTCTCAGTTGTGGACAACAGAATCCTCCTGGCCAGTTTAAGCAGTTAGTACAGAATTTCCAGGAGGACGGGAAAACTAAGCTTGGATACTACATCATCGGGAATAAGCAATCACAAGAAACATCAACCACACAGTGAGACTTTCCCGGCAGAAACCTCACTGTCCCCACTGCCAGTCAGTACTCTGATCACGTGCTGCTGAGACCAAAGAGAAGAGCCTTGGCCATGGTGGCCACAGAAGAACAAATACCTCCATCTCCACACCTGCAGAAGATCCCTCCCTAGTGCCACCTTCCATTTCTCACCTCTGCCTTCCAAGACTCTCATGGATGCCTCTATTTGGTATGATCGAGAACGCCTGCCTACCTGGTGAGAACACACACAATGATCAGTTCCAACCCGAGTCTGACAAGTGCTTGCCGTCAGGGAGTCTGAGAACATGGCTTTTACCTTCTTAGCCTCTACAGAGCAGAGAAGTATACTAGATAATGTTGGAGATGATGTTTGAAATATTAAGTAATTTGTAGTGTCTGCACAGACAATTAACGAAATCGCCAAAAGAAAATGATCTCCCCAAATCACTGTTCTCCTGCTCCCAGCACTAATTCCATTCAGAAGAAACATTTGTCTAAGTTTACCAAGAGCTTTCCTGTTGAGCACTTCCTCTTTCAGACCAGTTCAATATTATCATGAACAGAGCACAGAAGTAAACATCCATTTAAAGCCAGCAGACTGTGAGGACCCCTACTTTCCCATGAAAGTCCCTTGGACACCAAACAGTCAAGCAATGTCTTTTAGCTCAGTGGCCTTGCATTTCCCTGATTTCTGTTAGGCCTCTTTGGTTTGGTCAGATCATGGATCAGAGGGCTGTTCTTATTTTTAGGGTACTGTAAGATAACATGAAATGTGGGTAATGGTGATACCATTCACTTTCTTCTCTCATGGGGTAGTGGTGAGGATGAAAGTAGTTTCCAAAAAATAAATTCTTGGATCCAAGATGGTGGATGAGGTCACAGTTCATTTTTCTGAGATCCCAGTTTTTTGTTTCTTTTTAGAGACAGGGTCTTGCTTGGTCGCCCAGGCTGGAGTGCAATAGGGCAATCATAGCTCACTGTAGTCTCCAACTCCTGGGCTCAAGTGGTCCTCCTGCTTCAGCCTCCCAAGTAAATGGGACTAGAAGTGCCTGCCATCATGCCTCGCTAATTTTAAATTGTTTTGTAAAGACAGGGTCTTGCTATGTTGCCCAGGTTGGTCTCAAACTCCTGGGCTCAAGTGATCCTCTTGCCTTGGCCTCCTGAGTAGCTAAGACTACAGGCATGTGCCACCACACCCAGCTAATTTTTAATTTTTTTTTGGTAGACATGAGCCCTTCCCAGGATGGTCTGTAGTTTTTCAAAGAGTGCTATCATTCCCTCATCTGATATGAAGAGAACACTATGTGGACAAAGATTGGTTTCAGTTGGAGTCCAACCAGGAGAGATTTTCATGGTTGAAAATGCTAGTACTTCTCTGGCTTCCTCAAGTGTGACTCTGACAATCTCCCCACATATCACAATCCTACCCTGGAAACTGCATTCTCTTAGGTGGATGGGAAGATAACAAAGATGTCTAATTGATCATCACTTTAAATCTTTGTGGACCAGGAGTATGCTCACATTTTTACGGGCTCATCTCACAGCTTTGGGACAGTGCCCATGACTGGCAGTGGAAATCCTGGACCTGATTGAGAAGGGTGGGATCCAGCATAAAGAACAATGAAGCCAGTGAAGATTCAAGCTACTAAGATGGAAAGAGAGACCTTTGGTAGTCTGAGTCCCCCTTTCCATGGTCTTCCTCATCGTTATGCCTCTAATAAGACCTGAGCTCTGACTTGAGCCCCTCCCATTCTAAACCAGTTTCACTAAAGAGCTTCAGCAGGTGCTGATGCAAAACCCAGAGTCATGATTGGGCTTCACAGCTGGGGTGTCTGTAGTGGAGGGGCTAGGACTGGACCCCTTGAAAACAGTAAGGCAACTTGCAGCCT
Source organism: Indri indri (assembly GCA_004363605.1). Taxonomy (NCBI): domain Eukaryota; kingdom Metazoa; phylum Chordata; class Mammalia; order Primates; family Indriidae; genus Indri; species Indri indri. The sequence goes on along the minus strand of RJWJ010014149.1, from coordinate 62 downwards.
CTCCTTGCTTGGAGGATTGAGGGGACAGGAGTTGAAAGTTTATATATAGCATTTTTGACTTC